>NTPY01000883.1:939798-984969 GCA_002922825.1 Brachionus calyciflorus
ATATTATGTAATATTTACCTTTCTTTTGATTATAATTATTCGCATTATTAAATTTCATTAATGCATACAAACGCGATTTTTCTATCATGTCAAAATCGCGTTTGAAACGTGAAAAGGACGTTACGTTTTTGTAATGTGAAAAAATCTCAAAAAACGCGTATTTAGACGCGTTTAAACTCGTTTAAAAATGCGTTTTAACGTATTTAAAAAACGCGTTTATTTTTTCTCGGGCTGTTAAACACATATTTTGTAGTTCATTAGAGACTACCTAACTAGTGATCACCTACCCAATAATTGATCAAAAAATAATTATTTTTAAGACATTTATGAATAAGAAAGAACTAAAAGACAGTAATTCAAAGAATACTGCAAAGACAATGATCTATAAATCTATTTAAATATGTTTCAGCTGAAATAAACAGGTGATCAATTTATCAGATAATTGGTTTAATTCCGACATAGAAATGAAAGGGTTAAAAGTAAAAAATTAACAACTCTACTCACTAAAAAAATACCCAAAATTTTTTTTAAATGAATAAATTTTATTTATTTTGCCAAATTTTTTTTTTTACCGAAATCGAATATTAAAAGCTTAAAGAAATTAAACTTATTTTAATTAATACCAAGGATTTTGGGTAAAAACTGAATTCTGAATCGATTCATTCTTTTTTCAAGTAGATTTTTCGACTTTTTTACCTTTCAAGTCTACTCGAGTTGACTCAAAATTTTACGAGCTTTCACGCAAAACTATTATCCAAGCTTCGTCATGCATACTCATCCAAAAAATTTAACTTGAATTTAACATGATTTCATTATTTTTTACAACAAGTTGAAAAATAATTCCAACTAAATGGTAATTACAGGAGGAATTAACTAGGGACCGGTCCGTGTTTTTCTAAAAATGAAGGTACGTGTTTTAGTAACATCCATTTAATATACTCATATTTTTTTCAATCAATGCGATTGGCTCTTTAAAAACTTTAAAAAAAGCGAGCCGATTTAAGAAAAAAAAGAAAATTCAAAAATTGACAGATTGCTGCAGTGCCACTAGAAATATTTTAATCAATTTAATTTTTTGGTAATTATAATGCAAAAATTTAGATTCTTCTTTTTCGACAAGATTTAAAATAGCAATTTTTTTATCTTTTTTTTTTTTAATGACGGTTAAGCACAATTAATTTTTACTTTTATGAGTCAAAAAAATTGACAACATACATAAATGATGTTCAGATTAAGTCATGGCCATATGGCTTTAAGATTTAATTTTCAAATTTTTTTTAACGTCCAAAAATAATTTGAAATTTCAGCTAATTATTCCAGATCTATTTATCAAAAAAAAAATAATTTGTTTTGAAAAAAAAACTAAATGAAAGTTCTTTGATGGATGTAAACATTGACCAAAATCTTTTTGAAGCAGTACTAAATGAAGATTACAAGTAAAAATAGTTCTTATTTAATGAAACACTTTTCGCAAGAGAGAATATAATTTTTTTTAATAGAGAAACTTTATTTTTGTTGAGTATAGGCGCAGATCCTAATCGTTTATTCAAAGAACACAATGGTATTTCATCTTTTCACATTGCAGTCGGTCTTGAAAATGACTTAAAATTCACTAGGCTATTTATTAAAAATAATGCCAATGTAAATATTAAAAGTTCTAAGGACAACTGGACTCCTTTACATGTATGCGCTTATTGGAATAAATTCGATTCATTACAACTTTTAATATTAAATCAAGCTGATCCGTTTATACTATCCAAAGTAGGTTAACTTAATTAACTTTCGCTTTAAAAAAAATTCTCAATTGAGGCTCGAGGCAAAATTTTAAATTTTTCTTAAGATATTTTTAACAAGATCCTTGTCGAGACTTTTAAACGTGGCGTATCAATAATTAAATGTTTTATCAATTATAAGAATAAAAGTATTCGTTGAATGGTTCTAATTCATTGAAATTTATAAGAAATAATTTTAATTTTTGCACAGGTACCTTGAAAAAACAACACTTGAGCTTTTTCATGTACTCTTTTGTCAAAAACAAACAACAATTCTTTTAATTAAATATTTTTCTTTGATTAGAATTTACAGACTTATTTGATTACATAGTCGAATGCTATAAATTTTACAAAGCTTATTACTAAATTTTAATAACCATTCTCAATAATTTTACTTGTTTCTTATTCAATTTAAAGATCACGTCACTCCAAATTCTATTTTCAAAAAAAAAAAGCTGAAAAAAACTGTTAGAAAAGTGTTTTTTAAGGACAGACAACGCTTATTTTTTCCTAAATACTTGTTTAGAAAACACATATTTTGATAGATCACTTCAAATATCGTTTGAGTTTTGGTCTAAAATTTACCTTTTATGTGAATTTTAGAAAAAAAAAATATAAGGAATGTTTAACTTAAAAAGTTTCTTAATGTAAAACTTTGCTCAGGGCTGCACAATATTTGATGATCTTCTACTCCAATAAAACTACTTTTTAATCAATATTATGCTATAGAATTTCGATAAAAAAAGAAGAAACATTTAAAAAAAAGAACTTAAAATTTCCGATACGGCGTACGTAGAAATTTTAGATCCTTTTAATCTTAAAAGTTTGAAACCATTTTACTGTTCTGTTCAATTTTAAATTTTATAATCAAAATGAAAAATAAATGAATTGATCAAAATTATATATTCGATCGATTCGAACTGATCTTTTTTTTAAATGTTACTTCTTTTTTTATCGAAATTCTATAGCCTAATATTGATTAAAAAATAATAAAATTTTAATTTTGGGAAGTTTTCAAGGACGCCATATCCCTAATCAAGATTTTGCTAAATTTAATTTAAAAAGTATTCGAGTCTTATTGGAGTGGACTTAATTTATTTTTAAAAAAATTGGTAAAGTTCAATTTACCATTTATTAGTAAAGTAAATGTGCAACCTTAATTTATAACTTTCTCGAAGTTACTTTAAACATTCCAAGTCATTTTTTGTTTACTAAAACCCCAGTCTCTTTAAAGTGTATTGAACATGTGTGCCAAATGTTCTATTTCTTGCAAATGGCACTTACTAAACATTTCTTGATAAGTGAGGAAATTATGGGTCCTTAATGAATTTTCATTAGAAGTTAAGTTTATATTTTGTTTTTTTTTTTAAAGATTTAGGCAGTTCAAAAGAATAATTGACGATTTATTTTTTAGGAAAATATTTAGACCCTCCAACTTTTTCACCATTTATATGTTTATATTAAATCATATTCAATCAATTTCATTTAGGTAAAATTTGATTTTAATCAAGTAAACTAAACCCTTTCAAAAAGTCTAGGAAAAATAGCAAGAACTTAATTTTTTTAATTTTTAGCATGTGGCATGCGTATGTGAATGTAATTTCACGCATGTTTCTCATGTTTTTTTAAGAGACTGGGACTCGACACAATTAAATCTGTACAAAATTGTATTTTTTTCTCTTCAGGAATAAATTTTTTAATTATATTTAAAAGGATGGAAAATCGGCATTGGACATTGCAATTGAGCACAAGAGCGAAGAATGTATAAAAATCTTGACAGATTATATAAAAAAATTGAATGAAAAAGGTTTAAAATCGAATCGAACTATGTACGAAAATCGAATATCACTATCAAGTGATGAGTCGATTTTGTCAATAGATGTCGAACACTCTTACTCGAACATAAAAACTTCAACATTTGACGAATCACATTTAGAATTTCATTTGAAAAATGAAAATTTAAATAAAATTTCGAAAAAGTCAATTCAAAACTCGAGCAAAAATCAAAAATCACCACAGAAAAAGAGTGAAGATATTCTAAAGGATATTAAAAATAATAAAGACTTAGAAAAATTGATATCGAATTTAATCGATATGAAATTGGAAAAAAAAGAAACTGAAGCCAAATTAAGCTCGCCTATTTTGGACAGTACTCTTAAATCAGCAAATATATCACCTTTTGTTAATCATTCACGTGGTAGAGTTCATACACCATCGATCAAATCGAATAGCTCTACTCAAACTAAAATAACTAATAAAAGATTTTTATCACCTGATAAATTACCAGCTTATGTAAGTCCTAAAATTGCGACTCCTAGTAAAAATGTAAGCTCAAATAATTCAGTAAAACAAAATAATATACCGACTCCAAGTGCTCCTCCACCAACACCACCACCCTTGCCTCCCGTTCCGACCATACCTCAATTTAAAATTACAAAAGAAACTCAAACAACAGGTAGAATGGTTAAGTTAAAACAAGCTGTACCAGTAGCACCACCTGATTTAATTCAAGAGCTACAATCGAAATTCAAAGAAAAAGAACAGGCGAAAATTTCCAAAGAACCTGAGAATAAATTTAAAAATTTTTTTTCTAAATTTTCCAATTCACCAGGCACCCAAAGTCTTAAACCAAGTGACTATAAATTTAAAAAAGTTCTCAGTAATTCGCCAGTGGGTCAAATAAATGAGAAAATAAATCCTGTTAGAAAAGATATAAAATTAAGACAACGCTCTTCAAGTTTGGTCGATTCTCAAAAAGTATCGCCTCAAATTTATTCGAATTTAGCAGTCAAACAAAAAGTTAGTGCCCAAAGAAGGCAATTTGAGACTCCTATTGAAACATGTGTCAATAAAATATTCGAGCATAGGGAAAAAAAAATTCTAGTTGGACAAAAAAATAAGCCTTTGGATTTGAGTTTAATGACAAATGATGAATCGTGTAAAAAATCAAGTTCCTCTTTTGAAACAGCCAGTGATTCAATGAGTATATCAAGTGTTAATTTTTCTTTATGTAACGAAATACAACAAGAATTGAATAAATCCCAGCGTAAACTATACGAATCGGAAGGCTATTCAAACGAACTAATAGAAGAACTAATAAATAAGTTGAATTTAACTAATGGCTCAGATGTAATTGAGGCTAATATGTTCAATTGTTTTCAGCCGCAATTCGACGAAAATAATTTATTTATAGAACCCAAATTTGAATGGCGAGAAGGAAATGTCAAATCAGCTTTTAATTATTTACTAATTGACCCGAGACTAAGTCACAATTTGCCTAAAAGAGCTAAGAATTTAACAGAAAAAGAAATTTTTAGAATTTTTATATCATCTATTTTCTATATTGGTAAGGGTAGTAGAGCAAGGCCGTACGCACATTTATACGATACTTTAAAAAATTGGAAAAAATTGAACAATTTAAAAATTGAGGGTGAAACTGGTGATGACGTTGGTAAAATATCGAAAAAAATGCAGAGGATAATTGAAATATGGAATGATAATAAAGGAGTAGTTTCGCTTCATTGTTTTCAGAGTGTAATACCAAGTGAGGCATACACAAGAGAGGCAGCTATGATGGACTCGATTGGTCTTAAACAATTGACAAATATGAAAAAAGGAAATTATTATGGTGAAGCTAAGGAATGGAATCAGAAAAAGAAAAATCAACTTGGTGTTGTATTATTAAAAAGAGCATGTGCTATTTTTTTGGCTGAAGGAGAACGTCAAATTACACCAATTGATATCTAATATTAAATTTTTTTTTTCTAATTTATAGAATAATTTAAAATTCCAGTTTAGATTAGTTTGTTAATATTATTTTTTTCTATTCAAATAGTTTTAATGTAAAAAAAAAGAAAATTTAGAAATTTCTAATTTTGATTAATATAGGAATAAATCGATTTTTTGGATTTTTTTTTCCCTTGACCCGTGTAATGGTCCCTATTTTTTTTTTTGAGGATATTTTTTTTCAAAACTTTTTACCAAATAATAAAATAATTTTAAAAATTGATCTTTTTTGAATTTAAACAATCTAAATTAAGGTGATAAATTTAAAGAGTTTTTAATAATGTAATTATCGAAATCGATTTCATACCTATCCTTGGTTACCATAATCTCATGAGATCTCATATGAGACTTTGACATGGGTGCTTAATTCATGTTGGAATTAATTTTTAATATGCGATACCTCAATTTAAAATAATTGATATAAAAGGGTTCTAAGACTTAGTCGAAAATATAAAATTATTTTTTAGTTCTAAGAAAACAAACAAGGTGCTCAAATGAAAGACAACAAAGCTTGATTTAAAAAAATATTACATGCTTAAAGATTGGCTCTTTTTAAAAAAATTAATTTTTTTACGAAAAATGTCTTATTTTTTCAATATTCAAAAGTAAATTAAAATAACCTTATGAAAATATTGTTTTATAAACCCTAAATAAGATAATTTTATGAGGTTTTTAATTATATTGAAATCAAATAAGTGCATCGTTCCGTTCAAAAGTTATAATTAAACAAAATTACGTGTGATTATGTGAAAAATGATTTAACGTATTGTCTCGATTTTAACGACATTTCACTAATACCAAATACCCGTAATTAGTGCCAGGGTCTTATAACATTAAAACGATGGTTTAGTGACATTACAAATAGAGTGACATGTTCTTAAAATCGAGACAATACGTTAAATCATTTTTCACATAATCACACGTAATTTTGTTTAATTATAACTTTTGAACGGAACGATGCACTTATTTGATTTCAATATAATTAAAAACCTCATAAAATTATCTTATTTAGGGTTTATAAAACAATATTTTCATAAGGTGAAATTAGGGAGGACATTTCTAGAGTTTGTTATGTTACATAACAAACTCTAGAAATGTCCTAGTTTTAAGCTACGATATACATAACTTATGTATATCGTAGCTTAAAACTGGCTTTTTTTTGTAAGATATTTTTTTTAAATAGTAATGCTACTCTACATATCGTTTAAATTTGAACCATCCCATCTTTTTTTTTATTTGTTTGAAGTTTCGGACAAACTTTATTGAAGACTCGTTACAAAAATGGTCAACCTTTATTTTTTACATTATTATAATATACCTTTTATTATTAATGCGATAAAAAACTTTTTAAATTACCGTAATACCTTGTATAGGAAGGCATTGTATTAAAACCTAAAATTTTAAAAATTAATGCGCCGAAAAATAAAAATTTTTTTTTTAATTTTTCACCATAAATTCTAATAGAGAACCTAATCAACAGAATTAAACTACGTTTCAATTATTTTAACGTTTTTCCTATCTCTTTAAAAATAACTTTTTTTTGCGCATTAATTCTTAAAATTTTGTTTTCAAGGTATTTTGATAAATTCTAATGTTTAAAAACCCATAATGTTAAATTTATATACTCATATTTTTTACAAAATATAAATCTAAAAAAATTCCTCAAATTGTAACTTTAAATTATCATATAATTAATAAATAGATTACAAGAAAAATTATTTTTCTAAGTTGACTTTCTTATCACACTTTGAACTGAATCTCACCTGATCAGACTTTTCGTAATCAAATGATCACACTACCAACTATACCCTAAAAATACTATACGCAATAAGTCCTGTTTAAAGGTCTTGTTTTTTTCTAGCTATTAAGGTTCAAGCTCGTTCCCCAAAAGGAGAGTCAATTTGACTTTGTATAATTTTGTTAGAAAGCTAAAACTGTAAATTAAAAAACTATTTCAAAACTAAAAATTTTATAAAACTAACTTTAATTATTTTGAAAATTTGAATTTAAAAAAAAAGAGTTTAAAAATATATAAAAAGTAATCCAAAAAACATAAATACATAAAAAATTATCAAACAAAATCTATCCAATACATAGCCAATTATTAGCCAATCTTTTTTATTTTCTTCCATATTATCTTTTTCTTTAAGTCTTGATCTAAACATGGTTAATTGATTATTTATTAGGACAAGCAATGTTTTGGCTTGATTCAAGTCGAGATTTTCAATTGATACATTAGAAGTAGTAGTTTGACCATCTGAAACTGGTAACTTAGAACTCTGTAATAATTCATTAGTATCCACTGCTTCTAATTCGTCTTCATGTCTAAAAAAAAAGTAATTATAAATTTATTTACAAATAAAAAGTTTTATAGTCTTATGTGACAAGTTGTGACAACTTAATTTTAAAATAATCTGATTCCTGGAAAAATTGTTATTTAGCGAAAAATGGTCAAATAAGACTATAGATCTATTTTTCTTAAACTATTACTCATTCTGGTTTTTGTTTAATATTTTATTTAAAGTTCCATATTTAAATGTAATTTTTCCAATGTATTTCAACAAAATCTTTAAAAAAGAATTAAGAAAATCTATATCTGCTTCAAAAAGTTCTTTTCTAAAACTTACATTTTTTAGTCTGGTTGGTATCGGTCTATAAGTAAATGTATCTTTATCAAGTCCAATAATTAAAGTGCTTACAAAAGTTGACCATGTAACCATAAACATGGAAAATCCAATTAAATTGTCAATGACTGATAGACTCACTGAATTTTTCGGAGTATATGAATCTAACATTAAGGACATAATAACAAGAGTTAACAAAAGTAAAACTCCCATTGAGGCTCTTTCTATACAAGTAGGAGGTAGAATAAATACACAACTTTGAATAATTAGAATAAACATTAAAGGCCATATGAATAAATTTTCATAAAATTTAGCTGAACGCTTAATTGCTTGAATTAAATCTTTAAATTTTGCTCGAAAAAATTTAAATTTAAAAGAAAAAAAGATACTTAGAGTAAACATAGAGACACTCCAATCTGAACTAAACCAATCTTGTTTATTCATTGTACCTGGTACACTTAACTCAAATTCATGTCTATCTCTAAGTTTAACAAAACTCCATTCAGAATTTTTTCCTAGTCTACTCTCGTTCACTGTTGTAGTCAAATAAATTCTCACTTTGCTTTTTTCGACTACATTTCCTATCAAAAAATCGCATTTTTGTGTATCATAAGGGAAATCAGAAAAATCAAAATCACAATGAGCATAAAGTTGGTTAATAGGATAACTTTTTACTGTTCCATCCGAACTAACTTGAACATTCAAAGGATAAATTCTATCATTTTCAGCAGCACTAAAAAAAATAAAATAATATAGGAAAATATAGGAAATCATTTAAGAGTTTGAAAAATTTTTTTTTTTAACTATCGAAAATTGTTTAAAATAAAACCTATTAAATAGATGCAAATCTGGTATCCAAATTTTATCAGCTGGTAAAACAATCGATTTAATATCACTAAAATTAGATGGTTCCCAGCTTAAATTAATATCAGTCCAATTCTAAGAATATAAAAATTAAGTACAAATTTAAATAATTTTTTAACACGTTCAAATTTACTAATTCTAAACGGACATAAATCAATATTGTTTGATGATATTCTCCCTTTTTTAAAAGAAATTTAAGTTGTTTAGTAAATTATTTAAATAGAGATACCGTACCACATTGGAAATTTTTTTAAGATCTATATTAACAAAAACATCTTGAGTTTGATTCCAATATTTAACTGGTCGAACATGTTTAGAATAATTTTGAGTTAAGTGTTGTAAAAGTTTATATTCAGTTGAAGTAACTTCTACATTTAAGTTTTTTTTTAAAGCTAATCTTTATATAAAGATTTTTGTGAATTATTACCTTTAAGAGCCAAAATGGTTGTGAAACTGCTGAAAGCAATTATCAAAAGAATTGTAAAAGTTATCAATTTTGAAGATAATTTCATTCTTTTTTTTTTATAGTAACATTTAATTTAATAAATCCTTTTAAAAATTTCGCTCTTCCGATATTCCAATTTGATTAAATATTTTTATTTTAAAAATAATTGCAGCTAATTATTTTTGAGTTTTAATTTTTAAAAACATTTTTTTTTAATTTTTATGATAATTTTGAAACTTTTTTTTTTATAAAGAATTAAGAAATTTTTGTCATATAATTAATTTATTTTTCAAAAATGTTAGTAAACTATTCTGGTTAAAAAGTAAAATATTTTAAATTAAATATTTTAACTCGGCAAAGTACGGTAATAAATAATTTAGTTGGAAAAAAAAAACCATTTGTATTAAAGAAAAAGATTTCATCTAGGAATGTACACCCTCTAACTTAGCATCCAGAAATTTTAAAAAATATGTTAATTTTTGAAAATTTGCCATAAAATAATGGCAAAATAAATGAATCATTAAGCCTACTTAATATAAAGTGAATATATTTTTTTCAAATAAAAAAAAATACACATTAATACATATTATAATAGAAAGGTTTCTATGTTCAAAATTTGAAATTCAAGAGTCCTCTAAAAACAATTTTCAGATTCTATCATCAATATTAAATGATTAGGATCAATTCCAAGACTTAATTTTATGTTCAACCTTAGTTTTGGAATTTTTATGAAGTCTTTTTACCCTCTTATTCTTCTTTAGCATATAAGTCAAATTAAATTAAAGATATGTCAGTTGACATCAATGGAAGTTTTCCACAAAGAAATAACTCGCACTTTTTTTTTCACTAAAATAGAAATAAATTGAAAATAAAAAACTAAAGTAAAATAAAAATAAATTCAGCATGAAAAGTTGAGCTAGATTAATATTTTTCAAGTTTTTTTCTAATTCTCAGATAAAGTTTTCGTAAAAATTAGATTTTTGCGAGTTGTTACTCTTGAGGCTAGATGATTGAGTCCTGGACCCTATCAAACTTTTTTTCCATGATATCAAAATGTAGAGAAATAAATTTAGAAAATTTATATCGATCTAGATTTTTTAAAATCAATTTTTTTTTCGAAAAAAAATTAAATGAATAAAATTTGCTTTTTTTGAATTGATAAAAGTGATGTTTTACAGCGTTTATTTGTGTTCAAATAACATTTTTTACTCAAATCTAAATTTATAAAAAAACTCCAAAAACAGTTCATTTTCGACTTTAACGACATGACGTTTTTACATCGTTTTTTCTAAAAAAAAAACGCTGTTAAAATTCCATTTCTTTACTGATTGTTTGTGTTAGTATAAGAGCTTTATATTTTTTTGAATAGGAAGCTTTAAAATCAAATTATTAAATTTTCTGATCAAATGAATTGTAAATTTAACGTGTCCTTGTAGTTTTGAGAATTATTTTTAAAAAACAAAAAGCTGATCTCTATTAAAAAGTTGATCAATTACAAAAAGTATTTTTTTACACGATATATTTTTTTTTTGAAAAGAAGCTACTGAGTTTTTATAAACCCTCAAGTATAATTTCATTAAAATTTTTTAATTTTTAGTTTGAAAATAAACATTTAAAATTTTTTTTTGAAATTATTATTTTAATTCAGGCTATAAAACAACTTAATAAACGAATATACAAATTTTAAATTGAGGATCAAAAAACAACGTAATTTTTTTTATTTTTTAAAAAATTACATACAATCGAAGAAACGCCAAGTTGTCATGGAATCAGGATCAAAAAGCCCTCTTGAAACTTAACTCAAATTGATGATTTTTATTCTTGGGCTATTTTTCGTAGTGGTATCTCTGTCATGGCAGTCAGAATTAAATATAAAATTGTTAAATTTTGCTGTTTTTTCTTTTTTTTAATTAGCCTCTTTCAAATTTATCAAATTAAAAAATGGAAAAATCTTCTCGACGAAAAAACAACTTATCTAACTTATTATCAGGAATTAAGTAAAAAAATGAAAAATGAATCATACAAAATCGAAAAATTTCGTCTGTACAACTTATCGCATGTCATTATACCATTTCATATAAAACAATTAAAAAGTCTAACAGAAAATATTAAAAAATGGTCCGTTTATAGACCATGTTTCGAAGATGATTATTTCAACCGTAAAATGCCTAAGCTTATTTTTTACGTAGGCTACACGAATGATGAAACAATCAAAAATTTATATTATAAACTAGGTGATTTATTGCCATATTTTCGATGTTTTTCAAATCGATATTCAATCGACATAGTCAAGTTTAAATTTTCAAAAAAAAGGGACAAGCATATCGTAGGAGCGAGACTTATGTTTGAACATGTATTGGCAAAGAAACATTATTTATTCAAGCATGCATCTTATGTATTTTATATAGAGCCCGATTGCCGACCTATACGTTCAGGTTGGATTGATGCATTACAAAAAGAAATAGGATTTAATGGATTTTGGATTAAAGGTGCCATGTTTCGTGGTAAATTCGAAATGAAAATTAATAAATATTTACCTAATAAGTATCATATAAATGGTAATGCAATTTATAATATTGGCGATAGAAAATTTGAAGATTTTTATTTTAAAAAACTCAGGCCTTATATACAACGACACAATGATAGCATCACAGCTTATGATACAGATTTTTTTGAGTATTTATTTGATTTAAAAAATTATGATACTGTTAGAATGATTGTTCAGAATTTTGCTTTTACAGAAACCATACAGAATTTATGGCTTACTAATTATAGTGTTAAAGAAATTAGAAAAAAATATCCCAAAACGTTTTTGGTTCATGGTGGTCAACAAAATGGAGCATGATTTTTATTAAGAGAATAGTTCAAAAACTTTTAATTTAATATTTTATTTATTTTACTTAATTTATGATCTCAATAAGTTAAAATGTTCAAGTTGTTTAATAATTTTTTAATTTATTAAAAATGTTGATAATGTGAACAATCGTTCACCGATTTGGTGAATATTTGGGTAATGCCGATTTTTTGAACTTTCTGTGGTCCAAATTATTGGTCACCTAATTCCTGAATAAATTTAAAAAAATAAATAAAAGGGATTTTGGGAACAAAATAAAAAAATTGTGAAAGATTTATATGAATCCATAACCAATTTTTTTTTAGGTTCTTTAATCATTTGTCTAAAAAATAAATTATTTTTATGAAACTTTTTAATTCAAATGTATCTTAGTTAGTTCTTCGTTATAGTTACCGGTGTGGTTAAATATGTGGTAATTATTGCAGGTATATATGTTACTGTCAAAATATAAAAAGTGTCATTCTATAAAATGACTTTGGCAATTTATAAAACTTAAAAATTCAAAAAAAATGAAATTTTATATTTTACCAAATAATATTTGGCATTTTATAATTTTATAAATTAAAGACTGAATTATTGTTTATAAGATATGCTTTATAAAAGATATCTCTCATTAATGAGAGAATGCAAATTGATTTAATTGATTTTAGAACAATGTCAGATGGTGAATTTAATTGGATATTAAATTGTCAACAATAATTCAGTCTTTAATTTATAAAATGCCAAATATTATTTGGTAAAATATAGAATTTCATTTTTTTTTGAATTTATAATTTGACATGTCAATCTATAAATTACCAAGTCAAAACATAAAATTTTCAAAAAAATGAAGTTTTTTAAATTGCCAAAGTCATTTTATAAAATGGTACTTTTTATATTTTGACAGTAACATATATTTATTCATGCAGGTCGCCTTTTAAAAAAGCATAAAAATAAAATTCTATCAATTATTCCTAACCTATTGATTCGAATTAGCCTGTGTTGTATGATAAAAAATAGATTTTTAAATTTAATCAATTGGCAACTTTTTTTTTTAATAAAGCTTTTTTATTATTAAGTTTATATCAAAATAGCCCAAAAAAAATTATATAAGAATTTAAAAAAAAAATATTAGCCTTATTTATTGATTTTTAATGCATTTAATTTTTCAAACTAAAATCGAATTTAATAAAAACCAATGGTCATGTTAACGTCAAAATTCAACAAAGGAAATTTTAGAAAAATTTTTTTCAAAAAAAAAGTTAATTTTGATTGCAATTAAAGATACTTAAGTTGTGCTTTTCAAAATGTTTCAATCTTCTCTAAATAAAAATTTTAGACAAAAATATTTGAAAAAATATCAAATCAAACTTTACAGAGATTTTCCCAATTTCAAAGAATTAAATTGGTCACTGGGTTTACCATATTAAAATTTAGTTCTTAGCTATAGATTAATCGCTAATGAATGTATTTGGTTTTAATTATTTAAATTTTATTAAATAATAGTTGTTTGGCTAATCTAATTCAAACTTTGAAAAAAAAAATGTTTCATTAAAAAAAAAAGTTGCCAATTACAGTGGTGGCGATTAACTTGTAAAAATCGCCATTTAACGTTATCTAACGCTTTCTAACGCCATCTAACGGCTTCTAACGTTTTTTGTTAGATAAAGTTAAATGACATTAGAAAATTTAGTTTTTTTTGACGTTAGATAACGTTAGATAACGTTAAATGGCGATTTTTACAAGTTAATCTCCACCACTGTAAATATGGCTAAAACTAAACACTAAAAAGATGAATAAGATTAAGGATTTAACAAAAACCTATTAATATTTTAAACAGGGAAATAGTACTCTAATTTTTACATGCATCCCCGATTGTTTTGACCAAATAAAAAAACACCGATCCGCGTTTTAGTAATAGCCTTAAATTTAAGTATTTATTTAAATTTAAAATTTTTTTATCACTAGATGCACCAGGCGGTCAAAATGACGGCTTTTTTTTTTTATTTTAGTTGGAAGCTAACGTTAAAAAGTCATAATTTTTGTTTTTATTATTTTGATAGGTATTTGAATATTTGAGAAAAAAATCATTTAAGATTCGCGTCGCGCAAAACTGCAGCACTATCTGAATCGACTATTTTCTATAGGATATTCGTAATGAAAACCAGGGAAAACTGGATTTATCAGGATGGGTTAAAAATAAAAATTTTTTGTCTAGAGGATCCTGAACCTTATAATTCTTAATAGCTAAAAGCTAAGCTAGCTCGGATTGGGTAAATGTAGATAGTGGTGTATTAGGACCTTTATTATTTATATAAATGACATTCTGGAGATTATCTCAAATAATTGTGAAGCTTATGCGGATGAAATGGAGATTATTTCGATCGTTAAAAATTTTAGCTTCGATATTAGAACTACAATCAGATATCGATAAAGTTTGGGGATGGTGTAACGATCGGTCGACCCAGCTAAATGCTGAAAAATACATGATTCTTCATTTAGGCCCTAACAATACAAAATTTGACTATGAACTATTCTCTAAAACACTCATAAAAATCAAGCTGTGAAAGAGACTTAGGCATTTAAAGTGATTAAAAGTGGAACACCCAAATAAAAAAGCAAATCGTATTATGGAAATGATTCGAAAATCATTTACATATCCTCCTCTTGAACCAATTAAACTTCTCTATTGCTCGTTAGTTAGACCTCATTTGGAGTTTGCAATCTGCTCATGGTTTCCTTATTTCGAAAAGGATATCACGGAAATAGAAAAAGTAAAACATAAAGCAACCAAATTGATAATAAACCTTAAAAATTTAGAGTACCAACAACGTTTATCGGTTTTAGGTTTTACAAACCGGAAGAATAAGAGCGGATTTAATAAAAATGTATAAATTAATAAATAAATAAGAAGATAAAGGATATAATTTGAGAAGGCATAGCTTAAGCTTAACAAGAGAACAAGTAAAAAATTGTCTTCCTAGATTTAACTTTTTTACAAATAGAGTTGTGAATTATTTGAATAAACTGGCGGAAGAGGTGATAAACGCCAAAAATCTCAGCAAAAAATGATGAAAAAATTTATTCTAAATTTGACTAATAAAGAGTATAAAATGAAATTTTTTCGTTTAAGACAAGTAAAAACTGTTAAAATTGTTAAATTTAAATTTGTTTTGTTAATAATGAAAATTATCAATTTTTTAACCTTAATTTATAACTAAGGACGACTTTTAAAAAAATTTTGTTTTTTCTTCCAAATGTCATCTCGATATATCAAATGGCCAAAAATTAAATTTAAATCGGTATTATTTTTAAAAACCGTCGGAAATTGAAATTTCCACGTTTTTTAACGATTATCTATCCTTATTTTTTAGATTTAATTCTTTTTAATTAAAAAATTCCATTTTATACTCTTTATTAGTCAAATTTAGAATAAATTTTTACATCATTTTTCAGATAGAGCATTAAAAACTGAGTAAGATGACATGAAAAAAAAGGGGGGGGGGGTGCGTTGAAAAATATAGGGGGTGCGCTGTTCTAATATTTATAAAATAATCAAAAAAATAACTTTTAAAATTAGCTAAGTATACTTTTAGCGTATCATTTTAAAGCTTTTTTGACGTTCTTTCATATGCTATCTAAAAAGTTGGAAAATATTGAAAAATACGGAAACCGCACCTCGTTGCGCTTTTTATCGTAAATCTGGGGATGCGCTTTTTTCAAGGATTCCATAAATTTTTCTATACAAAAAAGTATTTTTGTTTATTTCTAGAAAAATATGAACAACACCAAAATGCGTAAAAATGAGTTTTTTACCCAAACCCGTAATAAAATATAGATAAAAGGGAGCGATTCATTTAATAGAAATTTTTTTATAGAAAAAGTTTGTAGAATTTTTCATTGAAAATTTTTTGATCGAAAATGTTTATAGAAATTTTCATTGAAAAGTTTTTTTCAATGAACATTTAATCTTTCAAACAAATCAACTGTATAATGCTTCCAAACTAATTTTCTCTACCATTTTAGCTTTTGGATATCTAAAAAATCGAAAAGGCTTTATTATTGCAATTATTTTAATGGCTATATGGCAACTTTTTTTTAATAAAACTTCTTTATTTTTAAGTTTAGATCAAATTAGTCCAAAAATAACTATAAAAGAATTTAAATATTTTAATCTTAACTATATATTAACCTCTTATTAATGTATTTGATTTTAATTTTTTTAAATTTTATTTTACAAGTGTTCTTTAGCTAATCTAATTCAAACTTTCATAAAAAAAAAAAAGTTGCCCTATATTGCCTTTTTAACGAAAATAATATTTGACTTTTAAGATTTTTGTTTTTAGCTGAAAGAAAATTTTTTTTTCAGAAAATTCACATGCTAAATATCCGTGCTTAAAAATTAAATAAAATCGTTAATACGGTATCCTCTAGTTTAATTACTGTCGCAAAAAATTACTCTAAAAAATTACATTCCAAAAAATCACAAAAATAAAATTTCTATTTCATGGGTCATTTTCTATAAAACTCTTTTCTACAAACTTTTTCGATGAAAAATTTTCGATAAAACGATATAGTACCAGATAAAATTTTGAACCAAAACTGTGGTTTTACTTTTCTAATTAAAATTTTGTTATATTTTTCGATTTTGAAGAAGTTTTAAGCGATTTATTTGAAATTATTTAGTAATGACAAAAAGTAAATAAACAAAGACTATAATTTATTTTTTATTACACTTAAGACCAGCAAATCCTCATTAATTTGGCGTTATTATTAATAAAAAAATAATTTTTAACGATAAGGACATTTTTTTGGAACATCAAGGCCTTGATGTATCCAGTTATCATAGGTTTTCATATTCGTAGATTACGAATATCTTATAGAAAATAGTCGATTCAGATAGTGTTGTAGTTTTGCATGACGCGAACCTTAAGTCAGTTAGTTTGGCGGATTAAAAAACCGTAATAAAATAAGTCAATTTTTTTTTCAAAAATGAGTTATCATCTCTGATTTTTTCGGTACAAAAATATAACCAATTTTCATTATCCCATAATTCAATTCTATTAACATAATTACTATCCTTATCCTTTTTTTCTATGAAAAAAAATGAATTAAAGATTTGCTGTCGTTTTGACAGCGTTTGGTTCTTCTAGAGATAAAAAATTTTGGTGCTTCTGGTGTTAAACATTTATCCATATATTTTTTTAAAAACCACTAAGTTTCAATTTTTTTAAATAAAATACCAGATATTTTAATGAATTCTAATTAAATCTGATGTTGTTTTAAAAAAATCAATTTTTCCTTTTCTTACTAGGCTTTAAAATTCAAGTCATTTTGGAAATTTATCGGAACCATTATCAGAAAAAATTTCCTATTTCGAAGCTTTGCAATTAAAAAATTCTCTTCATTTTTCAAAAACAAAAATCAAAGAAATCATTTTATTTTGAGGTTTCCGAGATAATTGATTGAAAACAAAAATCTTAATTTCGAAAACAATTTCTAACTGAAGATTTTTTTGTCAACAAATTTTAAAAAAAAATTTTTTTCTCGTAGAAAATATTCTCAAAATTTTCAAAAATAATTTCCTCAATTAAGAGAATCCGATTTAATTCTTTCTAAAATTGATTATCTAAAATATTTATTAATGCAATTTTTTATAAACAATTCAATTTTTTATTTATAATTCACAAAGTGACAAATTCATTTTTACATATTTTAAATATTCTTATATAAGAAAAAGTCTTATTTATTTGATTCGTGATAAATTTTATCATGAAATTTAGTCAAAAAACAATTTATTCAAATTTTAAAAAAATAAATCATGTTTATTTAATGAGAAAATGTGTCGCTTAAAGGTCTTACTTTTCATTATAAAAAACCTAGTTTCAATTATTTAAAAATATAAATATTCCTTTTGCTCAAATTTTTCAGACTGATTTTTAAAAATGAAAATTTCAAGCTTTTTCTCTATTTGTAGTTTTTAAAAGATTAAACCTCCTTTTAAATATTTATATTACCTATGTAAACTTAAAAATTTTAAGGGACGCTTATTCCGTAAATATTAACCATATTCACTATTTTTTGTTGTTGATTTACTCAGTTCTTATTTTATTTGAAAAAAAATTAAGAAAATTGGATTAGACTATAATTAATCCTAATATTTCTAATAGAAGATTCTTATTAAAAAAAATAGTCTAAGATGTAGTCAATAAAGTAGTGTAATTACGATTTCCAAAATTTTCATTTCTTTTGATGTTTGAATGAGATTTTATATTCTGCACTACTCCCCAATTAACGTCATACCATTACCGTATCCCTAACTTATCGAACTGTAAATTTTTTATAAAATTTTAAAAAAATGCTCAAAAATTTTTTTTTACAGTCTGAGTACGGTTCGAATATGGCTTTAAATCGGGAGCAATGCAGTATTATTTTTCTTATCAAAATAAATAAATAAAAGATTTGCTAAATTTTTCAACATACAAAAAAGCGAATTTAAGGTAGTTTAGGGAACATGTATAGGTTTTTGAAATACAGTACATTTCTGAATTAAGCTGATATGTTTTTTAACATATCTGTCTTAAACATCCCATGTGCAATGTCTTAAAATTATTATTTTTTGACTGAAAAATATATTTTGCATCATTTTATGTGCTTGAAAAATTGGAATTGACAAAAACCAAGTGGATATTCGTTTTCATAAAACACGAATTCCAAATGTGAATGTTCATGATCATTTATGAAAAATTAAAATTACATTTTTTTATCTTTGGATTCTTAAGAATATTATAACTAAATTAAATTTAACACTAATCTTTACAGAATTTCATTTGAAAAAAGTGGAAAAAGAAGGAAAATTAGGTTTTTAATAAAATTAGTAATTTATTTGCTCAAAAAAATTAAGATTTACAGATAAAAAATGTATTTTTAATTTTTCATTGTAAAAAATATCGATTTTTTTTAATATAAATAATCCCAGAAAGCTAATGAACGTTCATGAAAACGTTTCAACGGCAATTTGTGGCTTTTTCTTTTTCGTGAACATTCATGAACGTTCACATTTTGAATTCGTGAAAGACCAGTATTGTACCGTTAAAATTTGAAATTTTTTTTATAAATATTGAAAAAGCTTCCAATAACCTATTTTTGAGTGTCAACCAAAGTGAATGAAAAAAAGAACCCTCACCTTCTCTTGACTCCGTTCGAAGCTGTAACACTCTTTAGTTAATTTCCTCAGTATCGAGCACTTTAACATTAAAATTGCGTTAAAAAAATTCTTTTTTAGATAAGTGTCGAATGTTTTCAGTCGAGAAATATTTACAAAATTGCTGTCTTTATGGTTTTAAAACGCTGATACTCCTTAGGAATGCGGATAAATTCCTCATTATTAAATTAACCAATTTATGATGCGACTTTTTGGGAAAAAAATATTCTTTTTGATTTCCAAAATTCTTAAATTAATCATTGAAATCAAAATTTATTTAAAAACCCTTAGAAATTTTTATGATTCAAACATATTTGAGCCAAAGTCTAAAAATTCTGGAGTTTTCAAATTGATACGGAAAGGAAATGATACGGAGAATTCATATTTATCTTATTTTATTAAATAGATACCTTAACTATCTAGGCTAATATATTGGGTCTCGAAGAATAAAAGGTTAGTTTATAGCTTTGATATCAAACAGTAAAAATAGCTAAAAAATTTGTGTCATATCTAACAAAAAAAAATACAGAGTTTATTGTAAAACCTACAGCTAGCAAAAAAAAATTACCATAAGATTTTGATGGTTAGTTTTTCAAGTTTGACATTTCGAATGAACCAGGAAACTTTTATTCTATTTATATGGTATTTTGTTTAAACAAAAGATTATCAAAGATACAAAAATTTAATCTGATATTGAAGAGGAAAAATAATGATTATTTGCTTTTAAGATTTGGATTATTTAAATTCAACTTTTCATTTAAATTTTTTTTGAAACAACACTCTCACTAAAGTACCTTTATTCATTCAAATAATTCATAATTTAAATTTAAATTCTATCAAGTTTTCTGATTCAATTTTTTTTTCAAAGATCAACTAAATAAAATAGTTTGATTCAACACAAGATTTTGGTTTTATTTAAGCATGTAATTAATCTTTACATTTAAAATATAAGAATTATTTTTCAAGTATCGTAACCTTTTGAAACATGAAAGAAAAAAAATTGGATTCTTAAAGGCTATGGTAAAATTAATTTTTATGGAAAAAATATTATGAAATTTCGATCAATCAAGATTACTCTTTTTAATGTTTTTATCTTAAGGATATTAGTGACAAGAATAACTTAATAGAAGAGTTTCTTTGGCAAAGAGGATTGTAGGCTTAGAGAAAAGGATAAAAATAATTTATTTTTAAAATTTCAAAATAACAAGATTATTATCAAAATATTTTACAATCGTTCCTCTTTATTTATTTTCTCTTTCCTTTAAATAGAATATATCAAAAAGGATTCAAGCTAGCATTTTCACTTTAAGTTACGCTCTACTAAATTTTCAAAACTATGTTTGTAAAATAAATTCAAAGTGAAAAAAATAAAAAATAAATAAAAGATCTTATTTAATCTGTTAAATTTTTAATTTTGACAAAGTGAATAAATAAATTTTTAATCAGGTCGATTCTTATCTAATTTATAAGCTAATTTTATTTGTTTATAAAATAATTTCTAAAGCAATTAAAATTCACTCAAAATGATGAATGGAAAATATTATTTTTATTTTTTAGTAAAACTCATCTAGAAACTCATCACTTCTAATCTTCTAGTGTCTAGAATTATCTAGGGATTTTTATTTTTTTTTTGTCTTTAGGAAGTTAATGTTTGTTAATTCATTCATTTATTTTATCAATTTTTTAATTTTTAAAATTCGATTAGCATTATTAAAACATAAAAATTCTATATCTTCTCTTTTTTTTTTCTATAGTGATTTTTAATACAATTAAAACAATTTAATTTTGTTTTTATTGGTAAAATTTTCCATTATTTAAGCTTAGCATTCTTCAATTGAAACTTTTTTATATTTGTTAAATTATTAACTCGTTTTTGATTGTGGGTGATTTCAAATTTCATTAATTCATATTAAGTATTTCTACGAGTTTTCTGTCTCCTTAATTTAAAAATGTTCAAAATTAATTGGAAAAATCATTAGACGCATTAAAAATTCGATTATATCATTTAAACTTTTAGCATACAAAAGATAATAATTTTTTTTAAATATAGCTTCCTTTAGAGAAAAATATTAAACTTCAAAAATGGTTTTATTTTAAATGAACAACAAGATCCTAGAGTTTGATAGCTAATTTAATAGAAAATTTATGAATTATTCTTAAGAAACTGTAAGTTGAATAACGCAGATCTACAGTCATGGTCATTCACATCTTCCCTTCCTGAACGTTCATGAACGATCCGTTCATAATCATTCACGACATTTTCATAATCTTTCACAAGTTTTCATAATCTTTCATAGGTTTTCATAAACTTTCACGAATCTTCACAATCTTTCATTTTCGTGATTTTAAAATTTTAAACAAAATTAATTATATTTGTTGGTGTTAGTAAAAAACAAATTATCGAATTTTGAATTTTTATTCTTAACATAACTTTTCATTATTCAAAACAAATTTTTATTTTTTTTTAAATAATCACCAGGTTCTTTAGCTTAAAAATTTATTATTCAATTTGAGAGAAAAGATAAGGAAGAAATAAAACAGTCGAGGTCAGAAAACTCAATTTTCTCCAAAAACATTTATTTTATTAATAATCATATAATTTGCTGGCAATTGAAATTAAAAAATTGCATCATTTTTTAATTTGAAAACAAATGTTTGTTTATATTTTAATTTTTTACAATTGTTTTACAAATATTTGAATTTCTGATATCAAATTTTAAATTATGTCTTAAGATTTAAAGCTAAAATGTGACAAATTATCTCTAAAATAAATTTTAAGTTTCTGAATATGTTTTTTCGAAATTAGAGAGTTGTAATAAATGTTTTAGCTAAATGATTGATTATTTGATTATTCATGGCTTTATTAAATGCAGGATTATTTGGAAAAAAAATGATGTAAAAAAATATATTCAGGATTTCGTTAGAAATTTTCAATAAGCGTTTAAAATTTAACAAAAAAAATATTATGTATATTATGATCTTACAATATGATATATGATTTACAAAATGATCTGACATCATAAAACCAAAAGCTATAATGGAACCCATCTAGCATATCTTAATATATAGAGCACGTTTTTTAGTTTTTTTTAAGCAAAAAAGAAAATTTTTTTAAGCGTAATATATTCCTTCCAATAATATTTTCCGGATGCTTATTATTTAAAAAAAAAGTTATTAAGTATGAAATTTCAAAGATTTATTTTCTAAATCGCATCATTTTTTATTAATCTAAATTTAAGTTTAATTTTATAGTTTAACAAAAAAAAATGATAATTACTTATGAATCTACTGCACTTTTATTGTGTCATAACTAATCGTACTTAATTTGATTGAGGTCTAAGATTATTCATATTATCTGAGCATATCATTCTGTATCTGAAAGGGAAAAAAAAAGCAATTGAATAAATATTTTTTTCTTAAAATTTAAAATAAAGATAAATATTTGGTTGAAGATTCTGGTACAAAAAAAATTGATTTTATGGAAAATAATGTTTATGGTACAACTTTGATATAAGTGCAGTATTTTTGAGAATTTAAATTGTAATTATTTTAAATAATCATTTTTTTAGCTCTTATTATGAAAGACAACTAAGTTCAAAGAATTTGTTTTTTGAATTTACTTAATGTAATTAATCAAATTGCTTAAAAAAACAAAATCATGAAGAGAAATTCTAGATTTATCAAAAATATCTTATGTTTGAATTTACATTATCATTTATTTTTAAACTTAAAAATAAAAGTTTAATTTAATATTATATGTATTTTTAGGAAATATTTTGTTTCATCAAGAACATTAGGTGTTAAAGACTTAAAGCAGTTGGTGTCTGAAATTTTATAGAATCATCTTTTTCTTATTATTTTTTTTACTCATTCTATTGAATTTTTTCAAGAAAAATAAAACACTTTACAAAAAGCCAAAGTTAATTTTGGATTACGATGTTTAAATTAAAGCCTGTTAAAATGTTTAAAAAGTTTTCGTTTTTTATTATCTAGAATTCTGAATGTAAAAGGAAAACGATTAAGAATTCATTAAACTAAAGATGAGAATTTTTTAATCCATTTCATCAGAAGTAAAAAATATATTGATTTCCTGAAAAATTTACACTTTTCTTTATGGAAGTCTTTCAAATCTAGTATCTTGAATTTTTTCTTTTAAGTATAAGGTGTGCTATGGTGAACTTAAATCCTAAAGCAAATATTTAAAAAAAAATAAAAGTTTCTCTAAATTAAAAATTCTTTTTTTTTTCTTTCAATTTGATATCTAAACATGATTAAGGAAAAAAGAAAAATTTAGATCAAATCAAATGGATAATAATTAAAGTATTTGTTTTTTTCCTTAGTTACAGTTTAATTATGTAATTACACACTAAAAAGAACTTTTGGTTTTCCCTAAATTCGAACGGTAAAGTGTAAATACTCATCTAAACCATGGTAACTCACCTAACGTTTCTATTCAAGTATTTTTTGAGAAAGAGAAAAATATTTTATTAAAAGATAAAATTTACAATTTTTTCTTTCTTGAATTTTATCACATTTTTAAATGAATGAGCTCTTAAATTTTCAACAACAACAACAAAACAATTTTGTCTATAGGAGCTTTTTGAAAGTATAATCATAAAATTTTATCAAATAAGAGAATAAAAAAAGCTTACTAAACTTTAGTTTGAAATTTATTTTAACTATTTTGTAGTATTACTACAACTAAGAAAAAAAAACTCTTGGTCATAATGATAAACTGGAAAAAAAAATTAAAAAGCGAAATTAATTATCTTTTTGACCGACAAATTGTACCAAGTGCAATTCGTAAAAAAAAATTATTTTTTTCTCTGCTTAAGATTGTTGATTTGATCAAAATTCTTATCTTTTTTTTTTTTAATGTAACAGGTGTAAATTTTCTCATGAGCAACTTATGGGACGAGACTATAAATAAATAAACCAAATTTTATCCTTAACTTAAGATATGACCGGATGATGGATAGTAAAATTTAATACCAATTTTAGATAAATAAAACGATAAGTATATCAATTATATGTTAGATAATATGCGAAATAACATAAAAAACAATTTGAATTTAAATAAACATCAATTTGTTTTATATGATTGCGAGAAACGAGCCATTTATACCGAGCCAAAATAATAAGCAAAAATATAAAAACGGTGATATTAAAAATTTATTGTCTTCGAAAATAGAAAATTTTAAATTTCTTAAATGTTCTTTAAATAAAATAAAATTGTTTCAAAAGAACTTAACGGCAATTCGATTAAATAACATTAAATTTTAAATGGAAAATATCAGAAGAATTTAAATAAATAAATGAATTTACTACAGTTGCTGAAAGAAGGACCCTAAACCTTCAAGCAGCTGACCTGGAAATTATTTGGCATGTTAAAGTTTTTCGTTTTTTTTGTTTTTTTTTTGCTGAAAAAATCTCTCTGCAAAGCTATTAAAACTACTTTTGGCTATAAAAAAAATGGTTGCCTAGTGCAACAAATTTTGCTGCACTTGTTGACCAAATCTGCAAAAATTTGTGCAATTTTAATCAAACAACAAAAAAATTTTTGATTCATTTTCATGTTATTTATTGATATAGTTGCATAAATTAGTTTTAGCTTTTGTCCAAATTGAAAGCATTAGCCATTTTGTTTATCAATCATTGTTCTGTAAGCTAATGAGGAAAAGTCAGTTTTAGAAAAAAGCTAAAAGAAATGTTAAAAATAACAGCTAGACCAGCTTCTTGAGGTGCTTGCGCTTTTATTAAAAAAATTCAAGATTAACTTTAAAAACTAACTTAATCCATAATCAAACTTTTTTTTTCTTAAGATTCTCAAAAGAAGGAAATTAAATCTTCAGGCAATGAAAAGGACCATTTTAATAAAAATAGATTAATATTTTTTTTTTTGAACAAATATATAAAATAACATTTTTTTTTTCAAATTTAAATCTTTGAAGTAGGTTGTCGTATTAAATTGAATAGCTGTAATTAATTAATTATTTTCCTATTTCTAACGACATGACATGTGCAACCCACAGGAAAAACAAGTTATCATAAATTTTTTTTTTTTGTATTTTTTAAAGACAGAGTGTTTCATTCAAATAAAGAAAAATAATAATTTTTATAAATGGCATACTCTTTTAATTTTTTGAGCAATATGACAATTTTTTTATTTAACAAAAAAAAAAATAAAACAAAATCATTTTAGACGTTTTTGCTCGTTTTTACGATTATTAATCTAATTTGAAATAACTAAAAATAAATTTGAATTTAAGTTGATTCTTTGTTTTTGGGGAGTGGAATTCAACTAAGTCTTTATTTTTAAATTAAAATAAATTTTTTTTTTTTAGCTGATAAAGAATCTGAAAGATCGAGTGTCTTTATCTTAAAATAATCATTCGAAATAAATGACGTATATTGATATTTATAATTTTGGATTTTTTTTCTTTTTTTTTCTAGAAAAATACGATTTTTCTTTATTTATTTGTGGTTGCTTATAATTACGTATGAACCCATTCCTACACATCTTCCTTTTTCATTTGCAACAAAATAAAAATTGGGACTAATTTTTTATAATTTTATTTTTGGTTTCGAAGAGTTTTAAATTTAAAAAGGAAATTTTCAATTTTTAGAATAAAAGATAAGCATTCACTTAGAATATTTATTAAGTTTCGAAAAAAAGAAGAATTTTTCAATCGATGCTTGGAACTTAGATTGTTTAGAATTGATAACTTTTTTTTTAATTTTTAATATTAAAAAATAATTATTTCTGTTTATCTAACATTCCAACAGTTTTTTTTTATCATAAAATATTAAAAAAAGACTTAGACTCAAAATGTTGTTTTCAAAAAGTACCACGTAATATTTTTCAATATTCTCATTTTGGATTATAAAGATTAGAAAATTTGATTAAATTTTAGAATTTCTGTCATACCATCTAAAGCTCAAAATTTATTTATAGAAGAAGAAATTTTTTGTTAAGATATGACATTAAATCTCTGAAATAACTAGACAGTTTTTTTATATTTTGAAACTATTCAAGAGCAATGTTTCAGAGATGTTTAAGACGATTTTCAAGAACTCTTAACAAGTTCTTAAAAGCATAGAAAAAAATTTTTTTCGTTCCACTAGTTATTCGAAACGATAAAAATATATTTTTAAAAATTTCAAATTATAAGATAGTCAATTAGATCAAGTGGGAAACTGACCAATAATAATTGCTGAAAAATGTATTAATATTAGATAAGTATTTTTTTGAAGAATTTTTTTTTGTTAACCAAAATATATTATTTGAGACAAGTCGAGCGATTTCGACATTTGATTGAATTTCGATCAAATTAATATTCTGGGTAATTTGAAATTTTTTTAGTTATTCAAGCGAACATACCGTAAAAAGATGTTTTCAATCATCGAAATCAAAATTTTAAGAATAATTTTAAATATTAGAAAAACCATACACAATTCATTTTTTTATTTTCATATATAAAAGGCTAAAAACAATTCAAGAAAAATCCCACTTACAAGTCATTAAATTTACATGATTTTTTGAGAAATTTTTTTTTTTGCTAAAAGTAAACCAGACACATTAATACTTCCGAGCATTTCGTCATACCACCCTCTTTAATATTAATAAGTATACATTCTAGTGCTTTTTTTTCGATATTTTTGAGACATGATAAATTCCGAAAATCATTTTAATTTTTGGAGAACAGCTTATTCTCGATAAAATTTCTTTAAACTACGAAACGATGTTTCGTAGTTTAAAGAAGTTAAAGAGTTTTTACTAAACTAACTTTTAAAATGTAAATTTTAAATAAAGATTAATATTCGACGAGAATTCTCTATTGACAAAAAAAGTTTCCGTCAATGTTAAATCTCCTGGTAAATAAATAAAATTATTCAATGAAAAGATTTTATAAAAAAAAAAAAGAAAGTTTAAAAATTCAACAAAAATTATAATATTTTGACGTAAAAAATTTTGTTCAAAAGCTTTTTATTTTAAGAAAAAAATGTGAATAAAATATTTAAATTTTATTATATATGTATTTTTTTTTTGTTATTATGAATGTCGTCAAAGCCTCCCTGAAAATAATTAAAGCTTAGTTTAAAACTAAAAATGAAACAAATTCTGTTCCAAGTGTGTAGGTGTCGATTTATCAAAAAAAAAAAAAAGGAAAAAGAAAGTATGGATAATAACTAATTATTTCAAAAATAAAAATGAGTTGAATGAGAATAAAAATTTCATGATTTTTTTTCTCCAATGTTCAAGACTATACCAATATACTAAATATAATTAAATTTAGTATTGGGTGACGTCAAGGATAATTTAAATTAATTTTTTTTTTTTACATTGTTAAACTTTCAGTGCCGTTAGCGTTTCAACAAATATTAAAGAATTTTAAAGTTGGTGCTAAGCTCTGGAATAGATGCGTATTCAATTGACAATATGTTACAAATGATTCTAGAATTTAGAGTTTTATATAATCAAGTTCTAAAATATTTGTTCAATTTCAATTTTTTTTATTTTTGTTATTATTTTAATTTGATAGATCAAATATGATTGTCTAGGTAGTTAATTTTATTTCAATAAAAAAAAAAAAATTAATAATTAAAAATATTTTATCGAGGAGAAATGATTAATTAACTCAGGTCCTAGGTATTGGAATTTTCTTAATCAAACAATTTTTTTTGATTCGTTTTTATTTTTGAAGTGATTTTATTTGTTTTGATTTTTTTATTTATTTTAACAATTAGAGCCTACAGTGTTGTTAAAATGTGAGCATTTTCAATAATCGAATCAATTTTTTTTTTAATTATAATTTTAAGTAATTTAAGGTTTTTTTTCTCCATTTAAATATTTAAGTTCTCAAATTATTTACTTCTTTAGAAAAAAAAAGAATTCTTGGTCTCCCAGAAAATGTAAATGAATGTTAAGAATCGATTTTTTTTTTACTTAATCTTTAGGCTTGGATTTAAGACACCTCAAGCATTCTGAATTTCAAATGACAATCTCCTTATAAAAGATAAAAAAAAAAAGGTTTTTAATTAAATTAATAATACATAAGGTATTTGGTTAATTATAAAGAATGAATAAGAAAAAAACAAAATTACCAAGTAAAGTATCTGATAAAAAAGGATTATTCTATATTTTTTTTTATTCTTTTTTTAAAAAGCACTTTATAAAAAATAATCGATTGAAAATTCAATTTATTTTAAAAAAATATTCAGTTAATAATTAAATCATTGTTATTGAATGAAAAATTTTCCTTAGAGAAAGTCGTCTTTAATTTTGTTTCTTTTTTAAAAATTCATTTATTGATTAGACTAATGGAAAAAAATTCATTTCTTTTCAGTGGTTTTCATGGAAAAGATTATAAAAGGAACGATTTTACAAAAAAAGAGCCAATTTTACACCATGGAAAGAAGCGTGTAATTAGATGCTCTTTTTTTTCATTAGTTTAGAGCATTAAGACTTCAGGAAATCTCATTTATAAATTTGTTTGATTTTTAAAAAAAAATTGAAGCTAAAAGCTCAAAAATTTATATAAATTTAAAAATGCATTAAAAATTTTAAATTATTTCTTTTCTTTTTATGATCAAAATGATTTAAATAAAAACCCTTTGGGTGTATTTTTTGACTCCATTTTTAAAGTGTTACGACAAAAATTTTATCGATTTTTTAAAATTTGATGCTCTAGATTTTAAAAATAAATTTAATTTTCAAGATTAAAGTAAAATTTCCAATTGATACAAAATAGAGAACGGTAAAGACTTGAATATAAATCTGAAAGAAAGTGGAAGTAAAAATTACCGTGGACTTTAGCTCACTCGTTTTTTTATATAGGTGTAATTTTTGGAAACCTCTATTTTTAAGCCTTAACAACGATATCGACAAATTTTTCAATTGAAAAATAAGTGCCGTTTAAATCATAAATCACTTTGATTATACGTGATATATGAACTTAGTTTCTGATAATCCCGATTCATTTTGTCATAAATAAAAAATTCAATTGGGTCTTTTATTCTATTTTATAAGATTTACTCTCTACACATCATATTACAGTAGGATAAAAAAATGTTTTACAAAAAATAAAATCGAAAGTTTAGGGGAAAAAACACATGGATGATTTTTAAAGAATGTTTAGAAGCATGTTTTAAAAAAAAAATTATTGAGCAGTGTTTAAACAAGTTTAACGTGTTTTGTCTCGTACTGGTAATTTAAAAAAAAATAATAGAGTAAAAAGAGATTTGATCCGAATATTTGAAAAAGTCGAACCTAGTGAGTTTTAATTGTCTGTGGCATGCATGTCAGAGTTCCTATTTCTAATTTTGATCAGACATTGACAAGTGCTTACCAATAGCTTTTCCTATGATTGCACACGAGTAAGTTTTGAAAACTATCGAACCAGTTTATTGTTTTTTTTTCTTAACGTCTTTGCTCACGGCGAGGATGATGTTTTGAAATGTCAGGTTCGAGTCTTGCTGCCATTGAATTTTTTTTTAAACTTTTTAATGCTTTTTTAAACCAATTTTTAAAGTTAGTTATGTAATCTTTTATATTTATACATTAAAATTATCATCATAATTTTTAAAGAGCTTGCTGAATTGGATGTTGTCTATGCGTATGGTTTTTTTTTTGAAAATTTTTTAAAAATATTTTGCAGCAAATGGGATCGATGCCGGACTCATGCATCTCGAATACGAGTGACTCACCAACTAAACCACAAGAACTCTTTAAAAATATGATGAAAAAAAGAATATTTAAATTTTAACTGAATCGTATTTGAATAATTTTTCAAATTTTCAATAGTCAAACGTTTGACATTTTTTTTAAAAAAGATTTTACAAAATTCAAATAAAGTTGTTTCTTTCTTCGGTTTAATTTTTTTGCATCAGAAAAATATGCAACTAAGTAAAATCGATTATTCTCTATCCATTGGTGATTTTTTTTCTTGATTATTAATCTTATTTTTTTTTGTGCACGGACCTAAAACATGGGTATGATAGTTTTTAAAACTTAAACTAAACTAATTTAATAATTAAAACAGAGGACAAAACTCCAAAAATTGCAAGGGGATTTCAAAATTTCCAAAATTATACCTCCTTAAATAGGGTACCAAAGAGTTTAAAATTGCTTTATTTTCTAATTTCATTCAATTGTTATTTAATTTAAACTGTAGTCTAAAATAATGATTTAAAATGTAAGTAAGGATCTCTTTAGTAATTACATGGCTTTAAGTAATTTTGAAAAAAAGTTTAATTTTTTTCTAGCAGAGTTACTCGATCAAGTTTTCAAAATTCAAAGAGAACTTTTTTACTTAACTAATGTGTTTTTTCTCTAGATTTTCGTTAAAGGTAAATTAACTTATACCAAAAAATCTTAATTTTTTGTTTTTTCCTTTCAATTTGGAATCTAAACAAAATAAAAAATAATTAATTTAGGGAATAAACGACCTTAGGGTATCGGCGTATAAAAGTATCACAATACATTAGAAAAAAAAATTTTTTAATTTGTTTTCACTTTAAAATTAATCTGCTTGATTAATTGTACCTTTTGTTAAATTGGAAATAATTTCTATTCATAACTAAATTTAGCATTTTTGAACAAAAGAGAAAGAGAGAGAGGCGGAAATAGGATACCCTTATTTTAATACAATATTAATTAAGATCAATATAATTTGAATTATGCAATTTCTTCAATTTCTCAATATTTTTATTTTATAAGAAAATTTGATTTAAATTAAAAATAAAGGTAAAAAAAAGATTCTTTAAAAAATTTGTCTAATATTTCAATTAATCTTTATTTAAGAATTCTTTTTTTAAATAATCACCTTTTTTTTCCTATTTTGGCAACAACAAAAAAAGTTTTGGCTTAGGGATCTCTTGACTTGATGCTTGTTTCCCAAAAAGAATCAATTGATTTTTTTTTAATTTCATAATCAAATAAAAACGAAGCATTCGAACATTCGAATAAATTATTATTATTATTATTATTTGAAAGAAATGTCAAAAATAAATTTTTGTTTCAAGATTATAAAAAGAATACTTTTTTTTTGTTGGGAAAATTTTTTTCTAAAGGAAACATGATTCTGTCATTTAATGTATGTGTTTTTTTTTCTTTTGGAAATTAAAATTGAAAGCTTGGTCATGAACATGGCGACATAAATAGAAAGCACACATAATTTTCATATCTTTAAAAAATAATATTTCAATTTTATTTTTTAACAGATTTTAAATTTTCAACAACAAGTTAATTTTAGTTTATCAAATAAATTATTCGAATCAATAATGTTTTCTTGAGCTTAGCTTTGAAAAAAATATTAACTTATTATTTGAAAATTATTTTTAAGACTAAATAAACTTTTTTATTTATTAAAAAAAAAATCAAATCGGATATTAGAGCAATTTTTGGTTTAAAATATCAAATTTACTTTTTTTTGCTTTTCATAATTTAAAAATATAGAGAAAAACCTGGGAATCGTGTTTAATTTGCAAGGTGTTTTTGAAAAGTTTAAAAATAATTTTTTTTTCAGACACGACTGGATTTATTTAGCTCTTTTAAGAAAAAGAAAATTTAGAGAGAGAAAGAAAAAAAAAGTTTATTATCTAATTCATAATTCTAATTAAATAACTTATAAAATTATCTCTTGAAAATGTTTTTTTTTTAAGACTATAAAAGTAAAAGCCATATTCTATACTTTTCCCTCGAATCATGTGTTTATAAAATTTCCTTTAAACCTAATTTTAGGGGTGAAATTCAATATTTAGACATAATATTTTTTTAAAGTATGTGCCTGTTTATAAATGGTGAGATTTTAGAACTGATATTCACTTTTTTTTGTTGTTGTTCTTGTTTCTTCTACCAATGGATACACAATGATTTGACAGCAAATTTAAAACATAAAAAAAAAAAAGCTTTGAGAGAAGAAATAAAAACGCCTTTATGTTTTTTTGTTTCTCTCTTAATACTTAATGCAATTCGTTTTTATTTTATTATTTGCTTATACTTTATTTACTTTCAATTTATTGCGTTTTAAATTTTTATTTTTCTATAACATGCAACGAATGTGAATTATTTTTTTTTATAAAAAATTGCTCTATAATTTTTTTTTTTGAAATGCAAAAATTTTTGTTGGTGTTTTTGTTGAACCAAGTTGAGACTAACGTTTAACTAAAAATGACTTTTTTTTTCTTAATTTTATTTCTATAAGTCTCGTTCTTAGCTAACATTATGAATTTTGAAATTAATTTTTGTTTTTAAAATTATTTATTTTTCTAAAGTTTTTAAGATTGAAAAAAATTAATTAATTTTTTTTTAGTTTAGCTTCTTCTAGATTGTTCGATTTATCACATTTTATCAGATTTTGGTTTTAATAATTTCAATTCAAAATGTATGTTTATCAAAATATAAATTCAAAGGTGTATAGGTAAAATTTCAAGAAAAAAAGAAACGACACTTTTGATCCAAAGACATATTTGCTAATTTTTCAGGTTACCAAGAAGAACAAAAACATCTTTCGAAATTTTAATTCTATTTATTTCTGAAGTTGATCATATTTTTTCACGAAAAGTATCGTGACTTTGGATAATTTCAGAAAAATATATTTCTCTATCTAAATTATTCAAGAAAAATTAGATTTTACGTAATTTATCACTATATTTAAAATAGAAATTTCAAAATTAATTGAGTTTGAAGTTAAAAAATTTCTATTTGAAAAATTTATTGTTTCTGTTTTTGAAAATAAAAATAAAATTTTCGGGGAAGTTTTTCAAATCGAAAGATCTACAGCTAATATTTATTACAGGTAATCTGAAACTTGACGACTAAAAAAATACCATTTTCTTTTAGATCGAAAGGATTAGAGTTAATAAAAGTCATTTTTTAATTTTTACCAAAATATTTTAACTCAGCTAATTTTCCTCTATAATCTAAATCTACCTCTATATCTGGACAAGAATTATATTAGTCACATTTAAGTCGGATTATTAAATAACTCAGATTACCGAGTGTTTTTTACATTTTTTAAAGCTCAGAATAAATAAGTTTGAATGTACTCTCTTTTGGTCGTTTAAATGTATTTTAAGGTATTCAAATTTGTAGCATGTCAGTTGTCATCGTGGTATATTGATCCTAAGGGAGGTCTAAAGTATAATTTTTCAATAAAAAAAGAAAGAACAAAAATTTTTTTCTATTATTAATTTCTTAGAGAAATTATCGAAGTTTTTTTTTTAAATTATTGAAAATATGTTGGGAAAATGTCTATTCGGAAATTTGACCCTTTTTGAATTTTCTTTAATTTCAAAGTCTAAGTTTAAAGTATCAATTTCTTTGAATAAAAAATTTCCACAAAATGTAGAACTCGGCATTTTTATTTTTAAAATTTTGCAAGCGTTAATGGTTATGTCAAGAAGAATTAATAAATAATCTAATTAAATTTAATAAGAAATTGTCAAAAAAAATTTATTTAAAAATTTTCTTTTTATCAAAAATTTCTTATAGAAAATTTTTCAGGTATTCATCTTTTTAATTTGAAAATATATCGTGTAAAAATTCGATGATTTTAGTGTAAACATTTTTGGGTGAGATGTTTTATGGTTATACACTTTTTTTTTTTTCAAAAATAATTTTTGTTCATTTGTCAAAAATTTTTTTATTTTTGGAATTTTAAAAATATTTTGATTCAAGCCTATGCTTTGAATACCATGTGTGTGTGCCAAAAGCATTTCGATGAAAATATCTGAGTAATTTTAAATCTTGAACAAAAGAAAATAAAAAAAAGAAAGAAAGAGATGATGAATAAATTATTTTAAGATGAATATATGTATTAAAGGCATTAAGAAGATGAGACTAGGTGAAGAGGCTGAATATATTTATTTATTTTATTTATTTACAAAAAATAACCGTTAGGTCAGCTGCTTGAAGGTTTAGCGCCCTTCTTTCAGCAAAAAAAAAATTAAAAAATAAATTTTAATTTTTTGCAAGATGTAAAAAAGAAAAGTTTAATTTTAGAAATTTAACAATTTGAGTTTATCCTTTTTATAAAAATTTAAAAATAAATAAAAAAAAAAAAAAAAAGAAATTTAAGCAAAAAACTTAAAAAAAAAACAAAAGGCTGAATATAATTGGGTTTCAACGATGATGATGACGCTTTTTTACTTAAGAAAATTTAAGGTCTTTATTTATTAATATTAGATTTTAAGTAACAAAAAAAAAATCGATTTTTCGAATGAGAATAAAAGAGATGAAATATTTTATTTTCCTTCTTAGAAAAATTCTATTTAAAACCTAAATTTGGTTCCAATGTAACAAAATAGAAAAAAAAAATAGTTGATTGAATGAATTCATTTAAAAAATTTTAAATTAAAAAAGCTGAGTAATTTAGTAGTTCAGGTACAAATTTCAAAAACATATGCACACCTCAAATATGATTAGACTTGTTCTTTTTTTTTTTTCAAGTGCAAGTCTAAAGTATATTAAAACAAAAATCAAAGTATTTTGTAACACATTTTTCCATAAAGACAAAAAAATTAGGCTAAGTTATTGCGAAATTTTTAAGGCGAAAAAATTTTAATTTAGTTAAACGATTTTTTCAAAAATTTTTATGTGACTGTGGGTTTCCACATAAATTATGTTGTGATGTCACTGCTTGAAATTTTTTATAATGTTTATATTACCTCTCTCATATTTCCCAATAAAAAGTAATTCTTATTTTTACTTTCTTGTTATTTCTAATTTCTAAAAAGATTAAATTTTTATTCAAAAGAATTTCAAATTTTACTTTTATTTAGATAAAATGAGTACTTATAATGAGGAGCAAGATATTAGCCTAGTAGATAATTCTGAATTGATGAACGAGAGTATTGAAATAAGCCCAATTGATACACAATGCGGTGTTTTAAATTGGGAACAAGTTAAAAGATTAGACACTTTACTTAGTGATACAATACCAATTCATGGTCGAGGAAATTATCCCACGCTAAATGTAAAACTAAAAGATTTTATTCGACATTTAAAAACTCGTCTCATTGAGCGTCAAATTAGCCTCAAAGATATTCGAATAAATGGCGGTGTTGCCAGTTATGTACTTGCCCAAGACAATCTTTTCGAATTTTCCGACATAGACATAATTTTTACATGCGATCTCTTAAATTTAAACACGGACAATCTCGATACTCAAATGAGCTTAGAATCGAGATTTTCGTACATATGTGATCTTATAAAAGAGACTGTATTCGACTGTCTAAACGAGTATATACCAGCTGTCGATTGCTCAGCATCCAAAGAAAAATTAACTTGGTTAAATTTAAAAGATGCTTATGTTAAAAAAATGGTCAAAATTTATGAACCAGCAAATAGTTCATTAATTCAAAATTCGACTGAATCTTATGAATCGTCACAATCGTCATCCCGGTGGTCTCTAATATCCCTATTTAATAATCAAGGTCAAAATATAGAGCTTAAATTTGTTGACAAAATGAAACGACAATTTCAATTTAGTGTCGATGCTTTTCAAATACATTTAGACTCTTTACTTAAGTATTACGATTGTCAAGATAGTATTTTGACTTATAGTTCTCAAGTGGATGCTTCCATGACTGAAAATATATTCCCAAGTGTCAAAGCCGAGTCTTTATATGGCGAATTTGACGAGGCTAAAAAACACTTAGATCTAAAATTAATAGCCACTAAACGCCCCGAGGAAATACGCGGCGGTGGTCTATTAAAATATTGTAATTTAATAATTCGTGGTTTTAAACCCGAGTGTGAGACGAGTCAAATGAATTCACTTGAAAAATACATGTGCTCAAGATTTTTTATTGATTATAGCGATATAAAAGAACAAGAGCATAAGCTGAGCTCATATTTGGATTCTCACTTTCAAAATGATACAAAAATGTGCATTAATTATTTGAGTAAATTGTATCAAGTGGTTAATGCTAGTACAGTATGTTTAATGGGTCATGAAAGAAAGCAAACATTGAGCTTAATTGAACAATTAGCCAAGCGTTTTAATCTACAAAATATTAATGAAAATTCAAGTGCTGAATTTTATTTGGATGATGAAAGTGATTCGAAAACGTTTAGTAGTAGTAGTTCAGAAGTTGACTCGAATGATTCGCAAATATTCTACAGAAATTTTAAACCTAGGAATAATAATAATAATAACAACAATAATACTAAACAAAACAATCATTATAACAAAAAAAATTATAAAAATAATAGAAACAATAGGAATTTTTATTCGAATGATTATTCGAATTTTTATTTGAATGCCTATTCGTATTATCCTTATAATTATTTTGTGGATAATAATAATATTGATGAAAACACACTTAAACAAGTTAATTCGTCGTCTTCTTTGACTATTTCCTCTTCAATCTCATCTACTAGTACATCTTCATCACCATGTCCATCACCATATTTAAATGATGATAAAAATTTTGCTAATAGCTCATCCGGTTCATCATCATTTACCTCTTCATCATCATCATCATCTTCTTCAATAGTATCCTCTCTAGTTCCATCACCATCGCCATCACCACCCTTGACATACAATCAAAATTTAGACGAGAATGAAACAAGCGATAAAAATCAAAAAATAAACAATAAATCGAGAACACTTTATTGTAAATTACCAGCCTCGTCTAACACGAGTCCCTATATAGAAGTATATGAAAATTGCTTTTGTCCACCAGTCGTGCCAATTTATTACGATCCAATGTACATTAATCAACATCAACAAGTACCAGTGACAAAACATCACTTCTATTCGGCTCCTAATATAATTACCAGGATTATACCATCTAATTTTTAACACAAGATGATTCCATAAATATATATATATATTTTTATTTTTTTTTTAAAAACAGTGACAAATTTTAGTCTCTTTTTTTTTGAATTTATAAATTTGTAAAAAAAGACGATACTTAAAAAATAAAAAAACGATTTTAAGCCGGATGAAAATAAAGCTCTTAATTGTCGCTCTAAAATGTCTTCTATATAATGTAGATTCATTTGAAAATATTTCCAAGTATATTAGCCTTTAGAGAGAGAGAGACTGAGCAGGACCTTAAATTCGACTTAAAATTTTGTTTTATTTTTTTTTTCTTTAAGTGTCCGACTACAAAAAAAAAAGCAAAAAAATCTGATATTATTTTTTTTTTATATACTTTTTGAATGTTTTTTGTAAATTTTTTTTTTTTTTTCATAAAAGTGAATCTTCCAGTTTTTTTATTTAACAGAAAAATTTCACCAAAAAAAAAATTATAAAAAAAAATTTATTGTTATAAATAAAATAAAAATTTTGTATTAAATATTATTATATTGAGTTCTCGAAAGCTATTTTCCGATTGGAAAAATCAAAGAACACGGATTTTATTTTTAAACTGAGAGAATGTTTTAGTTGCCATGGATTATATGAAAGAAATTTAGAAGAGAGAGTTATTTTTTAATGACTAGTATTAGATGAAAACTTGTCGTGGTCAATAAATCGGATGGTCATAAATAGTCATTTTTATTCAAAACCAAAAAAAAAATTTTTTTTTTTTTAAAGATTTTTATTTATTTTTTTTCTAAGTTTTCCAAAGCCAAAGATGCTTTTTATATTTTGTAACATTTTTTTTTTCTGAAATTTAAACAAAAATTAAAAAAATTTTTAATTTATTTTTAAGAAACTTTTTATTTTATCGGGTCACTTTTTTTTTGTTCGGTATCAAGGCAGCGACACTTTTGGTATAAGTTTAAAAGTGGATTTTTTAACGATTAGTTTTTTTTTCAAAAAAAAAATAAAATGGCAAAAGATTAGCTTGGTATTTAACCAATGTATCTTTTAGACATGTTTTTAAAACTTATTCCAAAATATAGTCAATTTTCAAAATGTAATTTCATTTTTCTTGAAGTTTGATATTTTTGATACATAACAAAAAAAAAAGAAAGTTTTTTATTTTTATTCTTTGATGGACTCTACTTCTTATGGTAAAATTGTAAATATTTTTTTAGATGACTTTTTTTTTATCATTTTATGATTATCTCTATATTTTTTTTTAAAAAGTAAATATTAAAAAAAAAATCACCTAAAACAAAAAACAAACTAAACTTAAGACTATTTTATTTTTTAATTTTTTGTATTTTATAAGGAAATTTTAAATTTCAAAATTTCAACCAAAAAAATTAATAAAAAAAGTTTTTAAAACATAATCATTTTTACTTTATTAACTCATCGTTCTACATTTTGAATTTGCTTAAACGGTAAATTTCTTGACAGCCTGTTTAAGCATTGCTTAAGAGAATATTGTTCAAGAGAAAACTCTTAATCAGTAATTGAGGGAAATTGTTTGAAAAACGCTTTAAGCCAAAACATCGTCTTAAACAACTCTTAACGCTTTTTGACTGTTTAAAATATCTTAAGACTATCTTAAACAACGTCTTAAACAGACTGTCAACTTATTTCAGAAATGTACTGTATTAAGATGTCCGTGAATATTATTTTTTTTTCGCTGAAGACTTATAAAAATTGCTTATAAAATATTTAAGAGCAATTCAAGATATGTTTCTAGAATTTTCTGGAATCGGAATAGGGATTAAGGTAAAAACTGTTCTGTTCATTTTTTAATTTTTTCAACTAAACCAATTGATTTTGGTGGTCTTTAAAATAATATTTTTCAATTATTGTGGTAGCAATATACTGCTCCAAAATGTTCTAAGAAAACCCAACATATGTTAAATATAGTTATAATGAAGACGATTGGACTTAAATTAAATACTTAGAAAAAAACAGTACAAATTATTTGTAACATCAAAAACTCTCTCAAATTTCTTTTCGTTTTTCAAAAGTATTCTTTTACTACAATACAATCAATACTTTATCATGTTTGCCCAGATTTTTCATTATCATTTTAAATCTAATCAAAGATTCATACATCAATTTTTATTATTTCTAAATTCGACTTTTTAGCAAGTAAGTCATTTTGAAAAACGGAGTGATTATTTCAACACAGTGTTATAATAACATATATTATTTCGACACAGTGTATGAATAATATATGTTATTGTCACACTGTGTTGAATTAAAATATGTTATTATAACACTGTGTTTGAATAATATATGTTATTGCAACAGTCATTTTTACCTTACTCAAACTAAAAATTAAAGTTTTTATAAAAACAATTTATTATTTATTACGATATAAAAAGGTACAAATCATAAAAATTTAATCTAACAAAAAAATTAATTTAAATTGGCGCGGGTCCTTTTAGAAATTGGGGTAGTAGGTGTACTGTCGGTTAATTTTTTTCGTTTCGGCTTATCTAAATTGAAAAAGCCAAATTTTTTACATGTTCCTTTTGGACGACCAGCTCTATTAACAACTTTATTTACCAATATTTCAGGTGATAAGTCGAACATATCCGATTGGTCTACTAATGTCTTAGTTAAATCGGAAACATTATCTTCATCTGAATTAAAGCTTAGATTTAATTCAAGATTAGAAAGATCTGTTTTTCTACGATTAATTACTGGAGTCGATTGATTAAGCATTAACTGACTTGAAATCGACTGACTATTTGAGTTCTGTTGCAAGTTTTTCAAAAATGTTTCTAATTATGTTTTACGTAAACTGAATTCACTTTCACCTGATGCACAAATAATGTTTGTTATATCTTCAGTTACATTTTTAAGTGATCTAAATTTTTGTTGAGGACTACTTGGTTTTAAACAATCTTGACTCCATTTCCAGATTGATGGAGAACTTGGTTTTGCTTTTTTATGTTGATCAGAAAATATTAAATCTGTGACTGGGTTTGTGATATTCAATAAAGATGATTTTAAAAAACGCCTATCAAACCATGGTTTCAATAATGAATTAGTTTCAATAACGTAAAAAGTATGTCTACAAGGTAGCATGTACGTAGCACTAAACTCGCATTCACATTTAACACAATTGTTTATGTCAACAGTTACTAAGTATATGTCTTTGTCAGATTCGACGTTAAAATCTCTTAAACCCGATCGTCGAATAATATATTCGTTTTTTTTCATCTGATTGAATTGCTTCAATATTAAATTGTGTTTACCATAGTGTACGCAAGTGAAATAGATATACAAATATACTATTTCCGAGGGAATATCTTTGGCAAGTTTTGAATTACGCGTTTTAATAGGTACGAAATTTGTATTGCACCACTTATCCAGCTTATTTTTTAAATCATTGTATGATTCGAAATTCTGGTCCAAAGATTCCAAATCTTTATATTCTGGAGTAAAATTATCCATTTCAATTTTCATGTACAGTCGAATCGCTTTAATCGGAACCTTTTTTATTCGAACTTTTCACTATCTGAACCAAATTTGAATAAGACATACCCCCAAATTAATATAAATCAATGTAAATCTCTTTTTTTTATCCGAACAATAAAGTTCGCTTTATTATAACATCCGAACTATAATTTTCAACTACTTGTGAAGCAAAAACTGTCTATTTTCAATTTTTTAAAACGAACTCTTGCCCTTCAATTGAATTTTTAGAAAATAAAATGGCTTAAAAAATAAAGATACTATATAACCCGTAGTAAACAACTTTTATTTTTCAGTTTTTGAAATTTTTAATAAAATATTAGTGTCCTGGTCAGTCCGGCGAGCACTAAAAACACATTTTTTAAGGTAAAGGCTTAAAAAATAAAATTTACATAATGAATTATGTATTAACAGAAAAAAATACATTGATTCATTTTAAAGGGTAAACGATAAAACTATGAATGAATCAATAATTATCTATAAAAGTGGAATTTTTTCGGCTTATTAATTTATAATTGATATTTAATAATATTTAAATTAAGATTTTTTTGAAAAATTTTGGTTGCTATAAATTTTTTAAACCGTAAAAATTAATCCGAACTCAATTTTTTTACTCCCGAAAAGTTCGGATTAAGGCGATTCGACTGTAAATGTTGCGAGATTTAATTTCAAAAAAACATACAATAGTCTATTGTGTATAAAACAAAAAATAATATTGCAACACAGTGTTTTAATAACATATATTATTCAAACACTGTGTTGAAATAACATATATTATTCAAACACTGTGTTGCAATAACATATATTATTTCAACACAGTGTTAGAATAATGTTGCCCTTTGAAAAATCAGAACATTTTATAAATTTATTTTAGCATTCATTCATTCAGCTTGTAAATAATAAAATGTCTACCTTTAGTTTACATGACATTTTCCTTAAAAAAAAGGTGATTTAGAACGATATTAAATGTTGAAAAACAATCAACTAATCTCAAAATTGTTTATCATAAGGATTTAAATATAAATATAATTTACTTTTAAATTTTCTTTCTACAGTGGTTCTTAAAAAAATGTAACGTCAACCGTAACTTTTGACCGTAACCGTAACCGATGTTAATTCGACTTAATTTTCAATTTTTAGGATGTATAAGCAATGGTTACGATTACGGTTACGGTCAAAAGTTACGGTTGACGGCTGACGTTACACTTTTATAAGAATCACTGTAAAAGAAGGTTTTCGTTCTTTTAAACGAGTGTACTTTTCAGGAGATCTTTCCCTTAATTATGGCATTTTTTTTTAACCAATTTTTTATTTTTCAATTCACTATAATTAATGGTTTCTTAATTTTTATTGAATCTCATGTTTATCAAAGAAAATTTACTAAATTGTTTAAAAAATTATTTTAATATAGAAAATATATTTTCGACACTAGTGTCGAAATTAATATTTCATGATATTGCATGATTAAATTTAAAATCAAATAAAAATATCAAGATTTACATTGATATTTTTTTTTCTTAGATTTTGAGTGTTTTATGTCGAAATGTATCGAAATTAATTTCTATTCAAGATTTTTTCTTTTATTGGAAAATATCACTATAAATCTTTAGGTTTAAGAATATTTCGAAATCTGAAGGCGTAATTACAAGAAATATTTACTCATTTTTTGTATGTGACTTAATCAATTTTTTTTTCGAAATTTTTTTTCTATTTTACAAATGAAATTTACCATTCATTTTGAGAGTTATTTTTTGGAGAAATTCAAATTAAATCAATATTAAAAAAATTTCCTGACAGATAATAAAAAATGTTCATTTAAATATGATTAGGCTCAATTAATCTTTTTGGATTTTTGAGATTGAAAGATATCACTGTCTGAGATTGGAATGAAAAATTACTCTATAAGCTTGAATAAAAATTACGACATTAAATAACTTAAATTAAGGGTAATGGTTAAGACTCTAAATACAATCAAAAACACACTTTGAAGAATGATAACGAGGAAAGGTTGATTTATTTTAAATATTTAATGTTTAAATTATCAAATATTAAAGCCAAAACTTTAATACTGATCCACTGTTTAAAAAAATAAATGTTTATTTTCCGATATATCTAAACCTTCATTCAAGTTGAAGTTACAATACTACTAATAAAATAATAATTTTAAATTATAAATAATACCGTATACCCTTGCTGAAAGTTTCATGCACTTAATTTCAAAAATCAATTTTCACTCCATGCATCACGTAATATCTTGTCCATGTTAAAATAGCCTTACTTTAAACCCATGCTCTTATCAGCTTTGTTTGATATTAAACGCGGTCTTTGGAACAAAAAATTTGATTTTTTAAGCATATTAAGTCAAATTCAATTTTTAAAATAATGCAAAAAAATTATTAAATAATTAAAAATTTGTTTATGAAAAATCAGCTTATACATTTGAATCAAATTGCCTCTTAATCTCATTGTTTTTAGATCACTTAGTCCTAACTTTCCAAGCGCTGTGAATATTCTAAGTTCTTTATCTTAAGTATAAGTTTCGTTGCTTTTCTTTGCAATTTTTCAAGTTCTCCGATGTGGTTTTCAAAATAACGACACCAAGAGCTTTTAGCGTATTTTAAATGAGGTCTAAAAAAGACCATGTATAATTGTCTAATGTTTTCCTTGTCATGGAATTTAAAAGCTTTCTTGACAATTCCTTATAATTTATTCGCTTTCGAGGTACAATACTTAGTTTGAACATCCCACTTTAACCCTTTAACTACCAATGTTGCAAAATTGCAACACAAGATTATTCGAATTTATCTCACATTATTCAATATTTATAATTTCTTATTTTTTTATTTCCTTGTCTTGACTAACTTCCAAAGTTAAAGAATAATTTTTAAATTCTAAGCTAGACTTAAGATTCGAATAATCCGAGATGAATTCGAAAAATCCTGTGTTGAAAAATTTAAGTCCGGTAGTTAAAGGGTTAAGTCTTTTTTGTTGTAAATACCAAGGTTCTTTTCACGAGTAGACTTAGCTGTCTGGCTAAACTTTCTGATAGAATATCGTATTCGAAATTTATATGCGAATAAACAAAATGGACCACTTTACATTTATCATTATTGAGTTGAGTTGACCAAGTCGATGATCATTTTGAAGCTAAGTTTGTATTTAAATTTTTGAATTTTGAATAAAATAATATTTCGTTTCGTGAGTTCAGCTCTAATCAAAGCGAATCAATATTTGAACCCATAATGACAAAAATATTCTTTATATACCTTAAAAATCAAGGAAAACCATCGAAGCTTCTATCAAAAAGTAGTAGACAATGGTTTACTAATGCTCACGAAGGTCACTTTTTAAATACTCATACTTTTTCTCTTTTAGTTAATCGATAGATGGTCTCTTATATCAGTTAACATGAAATAGAAGTTTATTATTTTTAGACGTTACAAAGATACAAAATTTGAAGTAAGACAGAATATTTTTACTGAAAAAATTATTTTTAGTTAAAGTTGACATCAGAAAGTTATATTAAAAGGTTCAATTTTTTAAATTTGACATAAAATGAAAATAAAGACAATTTTAAAAACAAAAAATGCACTGCACTTTTTTTTGCATGCTAAATGCACTTTAATAATTTCAAAAAAAAAATTTTGTTAAACAAAAAAATATACCTATTGAATTAATACACGGTTTGATCAGTCTCTTTACTTTAAATACACTGACAAAAAAAAACTTAATATATGAAAAGAAAAAGAACAGAACTTTCACTTAACTGCCACGGTTTAAATTTATATATGCTTTAAAAATTGACTTTGAAAATTTAAAAAAAAAAAAACCTAGCTAAAAAGTACATACGTCTTAGTTGAAATTTTCTCTTCAAATTAGAAATCAATATTAAAAAAAACAAATTTTTTTTCCACGTAGATTTTTAATCGATCAAAAAACCATGAGACCTTTACTTCTTTGTTTGGGTGTCTTAGCGCTTGTTCAAGCTATCTTTTCCAAAGGAATTTTACCAGATGGTCAAGGAAAAAGACTACTTGTTTTACTCGATAATTATTCACAAAGAGAAACTCATTCGACTTTTTTTAAATCACTTCGTGATAGAGGCTTTCAAGTTACTTTTAAAACTGCCGATGACTCTGATCTTGCCTTAACTAAATATAATGAATATGTCTATGATCATTTAGCTTTATTTTGTCCAAATGTAGCTGGTAAGAATTAAAAGAATAAATTTCAAAATTAACATTTTTTTTAATTTTTTTTTCGTAAGAATTTGGTGGAAACATAACTACCAAATCAGTTGTTGATTTTATCGATGCTGGTGGTAATGTCTTAGTTGCTGCTAATTCACAATTAGGT
>NTPY01000883.1:994529-1053253 GCA_002922825.1 Brachionus calyciflorus
TGAAAGCGGAAATTACTAATTAACTACATAAATTGATTTAACACTTTTGGTAACGGTAACGCTCACGCCTTTTTTTCAAAGCAAGTGCTGTATAGTTGAAATTTTACTACAATGCAAACTTTAGTACTCAATACCTCTGTAAACTTATGTAATTCAGTTTTTTTATTTTTTGAACTAAATTTTAAATACTCGGTGAGATTCACAAAAATCGTATATTTATTTTACAAAATTATTTACTTATTGAGTACTTAATATTTGCAATCGAAAATGGTCTAACTTATCTAAAATAATATTACCTAACCTTAAGTGATCAAGAATAATTTTTTTTAAATATTCCTAATCTCTTAAATCAATTTAATAATTATTATTCTGATTAAAATTTAGCAGCGACAAAACGTTGATATCCCTCTTTCATATTCAAGATCCAACAAAAACAAAGCAAAAAGCTGGCTTATCTCCTTTTTTATTTGAAACATTTACTCAATTATTTTGAAATTTCTCAATTTAATCTTTCAAAAATTGAATATTAACTTAAGCTTTTTTTTTATTCGCCTCTTGAGTGTCTTAATTTCATATAAATGTAAAAAATCAAATTTTTTTTCGTCTTTAAATTCTCTATCTTTAGCCTAAAATCCCCTCAATTAACTATTAAATACAACATACACAAAATTAATCCATGTCTAATTTTTTTATAACTCAAAAAAAAAAAAATTGATTGCAAAAGAAAAATAAAAAAATTAACACTCAAAAACTCGTAACATTTAATAAAAAAATTTACGTAAAAAAAATAATTTTTTTGAGACTATCAATTAACCAATCAATCAATATAATGTCAATCACATCTCTTAACTCTTTACTGTTGCTTAATTACTTGAATTCTGTGCGGAGACCGTTACAAGAACCACCAGGATCAAGTACAGAAAAATCCCCTTCTTCATCCTCATCATCAACAACAACATCGGATCCACCAAAAAAGAAAAAACTTTTCCAACCACACTCACTCGACTCGGATAATGATACAGTAAGTTAATATTTTTTTCAAAAAAATAATTATACTGCTATAATCTGAGATTAAAGCACTTCATTCAAAAAAGAGAGCATTCCAAATTGTTTTCTAATTTTTTCTGACAAATGTTTTTCGAAAATTTCTAATAACAGTATTAAGATAAGCCATTATAAGAGGAGAAAAGCGCACATTATAAAATCTTAGCCGCAAGCAAATTTAGCAGATAAAATTTTTTTTATCAAATCCTACACTTTTTTTTTATTTTCTAGTCACCGTATAGTTTCAAGTTTATTTGACAAACATTCAAAACATGCCCCCCACTAACCATATGCTTTTGAAATTTGCAAAAAAATAAAATAAAAAAAAATACAATTGCCATAAAATTTACCTATACGATGTTTGATAATCGAGATTTTTAGTAAATTTCAGAATGTCAATAATCGGATTTATTAACACATTAATTAGTTGAGTAGTTGAAGTGTCAACAATTACAGCAATAGAATCGAAAAAAAATAACCAGAAAAAAAAGAAAAGAGAACTAAATTAGGTCCACTTTTTTTAATGTGATAAAAATATTCTTTTCTTTTAAATCTGATTGGTTACCTTAAAATTTTATTCGAAAACAATTTCAATATCTAATTGATATTGGATTTTACTGTTGTTTTCTCTTTTAATATATATCTCCAAAGACTATAAATATAGTTTTCAGAAGCCTATTTTCTTACTCAAAAAAACCAAAACAAATAAATATATAAATAAAAAATTTAATTGATTACGTAATTTTGAAAAATTTTAAAATTTATTTATTCAGAAGAAAATGGAATCTTTTTATGAAAACCAACAAAATTTATACAATAATGTAAGTTCATTGTATCATCATAATTATCATGGTTATCCAAATACATTCTACCCAGAGTATACTTCAACTGAAACAACTGAACAAAATTATAGTTCTACTTCATCGCCTAAATTAGAAACATCGAATAATTCATCGAAAAATTCACTTACACCACCCTTGTCAACTCCTTCGATTAATTCATCTTGTTCATCAGTCTCTGAGACATCGAACGAATATGTATCAAGGTTTAATTCGACTCAATTTCCTTTTTTAACTTCGCCAATCAGTCAATATCAAACTTACAATACAATGGGTTATTTTCCACCACAATATAATTATAATTTTTATCATCCAACTTTTGATCCTCAACATAGTCAATTCTTAAATTTAGTCAGTAATAATTCTGATAATTCTTACTTTAATAGTTCATACTTATCAGCTCCTTTATCGAATTCTTTCGAGTCTAAATTAACTCCATCTTCCTCATCGACATCTTCTGTCTCATCAGCATCGTCAAATATTCAAAAAAGTCAAATTGGAAATTCAACTCCAAATAGTGCTAATATTAAAAAACCTTCTTATGGTAATTATCAAGCGCAAGAAAAACCAAAGTGTATAATAACACCATCTCAAATGTCGATCGAAGCTAGTCAAAGACGCAAACGTAGGCAACGAACTCAATTTTCCAAATTTCAGTTGTCCGAATTGGAAAAATTATTTCAAAGTACAAGATATCCAGATATTTACGTAAGAGAGGATTTATCGGCTAGAATTGGCATACCAGAGTCTAGAATTCAAGTTTGGTTTAAAAATAGAAGATCTAAAATTCGTAAAGATGAGAAATTTAATTGTAATGATAATGGTAATGGTGAATATCAAAATTGGAATGGAAATGATTCTTCAAATGAAGATGAGGAATACTAAAAGTTTATAAAAATCAAACGTATAGAATAGCATTAGAATTTTCTTTTTTTTTTTAATTTCTTTAAATATTTTTAGAATTACCGAAAATTATATTTTAGAGTAAGCTTTCTTTTTGTCAAATATACTTCGACTGATAATTTTTTTTTTACTTGAACTTTTATTTTGGTGTAAATTAAAATTGTAAATTCTTAATTTTAAAATTTTTTTTGTGATATTTATAATTTAAATTATTTTTAATAAATTTTTTAAAAAAGAATGAAATTGTTCTATTTCTTTTATTTATTCAAAATTAAAAAAAGCCATTAAAACGTTCCCGTTTACTGAAAATAAATCTGGGCATTTAAACCTGAAATTTGTGTTTTCTCCCACTGGCTACGTATCATCGTTTTCATGTTATAAAGACCCTAGTTCATGAATTAAGCTTGCTGTTTATCAAAAATTGTAAATAAATGCCGTTCACCGAATTCTATGATTAAACCCAGCTTTAAAATTTAAAATAAAAAAAAGACTAAAGGTTTAGACTTTGAAATAGGTGTAGGGGTAAAAATAAAGTTTTTAAAAATATTAAAAAATTAAAATTCTAATTTTAAGCACTGTTCTAAAAATCTAATTAATTAATATTAATATTGAATGAAGATTTTAAAAAGATTTTATTTAAAATTTTCGATATTATTTAGTTGAAGAGATCTAAGGGTGGTTGCGTAAGTAAATTTAGACGCAATAAAGAAAATATAAAGAAAGAAGGATGTATTTTTAAGGGAATCGTTTAAACACACAAAAAATCTGACTAAGAATAAATAAAGCACAAAATTATTTGCATTTGCATTTGTTTTTAATTTGTCAAATCTTCAAACACGGAGACAGTGAGGTGATCTCATTCAGATGTTTAAAATTTTAAATAATTTTGAAAAGGTAGACTTAATAAATTTCGATTATGTAAATGTGCAGAACAGAAAGTATAATCTTCGTTCACAAAATAATATATTCGTCGACAAAAGATGAGATATTTTCAATCAAGATTTAACTTTCTTATTAATAGAGCCACAACACTTTGGAACAAACTTTCGCTAGGCATAGTTAACGCACAAATTTTAAATACAGTACAAATTAAAACTAACTTGCACCCATTTTGTTCTTCGACTCTTCTTCAACCTTTCCTTTTTCAGGAAAGGATAGGTTTCAAAAAAATACTTTAATATTAGTTTTTATTGGCTGTTTTATTCAGAGGAAGAGTCGAGGAACAAAATGAGAACAAGTTAGTTTTAATTTGTACTGTTGCTTTAAAGCAAAGTTAGTAGCGACTGCTAATATCTTTAGGACTCTACTTGCAGTTTCAACTTACTTCTACTACTACTAAAAATTTTCGTTACCTAAAAAAAATTTTAAAATTAGATAAAATGGCTATATCCTACGTTAAACATTTTAAATCCATTTGAAAAAAAAAGTAAAAATGATATTTGAAGAGATCAATCAGATAATGTGCTTTTCTATTTTGATGTTTAGGAGTAAAAAAGGTAGATGTTGTTGAATATTTTTTTGTTGGTTTTCTTTTTATAATTGAAAATCACACAGTTTGTGTGTTTCAATTTTTTAAAAAAATATTTTCTTTTAAAATAAAAATCGAAGGTAATGTTGTGGTTGTCAGGCACACTTGTGTGTTGGTAAAACACAGTTGTGTAGGTATACCCTATTAAACCCATAAAAAACATCCAAATTTTATTCTGAAAAAATGCGTCAGTGCTATTTTTCCCAGAGAAAACTTTAAAAATGTTTGGTGACACATTTTTTTAATGGAAAAAAAATTTAACAAAAATACCAAATGTTTTTGGTATCGTCGAATAAAGTGTAGTAATAAAATAACTTAATTGAATGTTTTTTCAATGGATTACACATCAAATGAATGAAAAATGAATGTAAAATTCTATTTACAGATGGTTGATCAAGAAACATGTTTATTTAATTAAAATTGGGTAAAATTTAGTTGATTTTTAATTAAAATCTTTCATTATAAAAGGAATAGAACAAATTTTGAGAATACTAACTCAAATTAAGAAATTTTCAATTTTAAAATTTGAAATTTAAATAAGTTTTTTACTGTATATTGTTTTCTTATACACTTCCTGTGTCCATCACTTAATCAACCCAAATTTAAAAAAAAACAATAGACTTTTAGACGCCTCAAATTTTACATCAACTCATGATTTAATTTGTAATAACTTATTTCAATGTTTAAATAAGTTTTTTCGTTATAGCAATGATTAATAGTGCATTAAGTTTCCTTAAAAATTTATATGCAGTTCATGAGATGAATCTAAATAGATATTTTACAATTAAACTTGTTATGGCGCATTTTGTTCAAAATAAATGAAACCTATTTTTTTTAATTAGGCTTTAAGGCTTCTATTTAAATTAAAGTTCGAATAAAACAAAAAAATTTCAAATATGAATATAAAAAAGTTTAATTTAAAAGAAAAATTAAATTTTAAAGCTTTTGAGAGTCAAGTAGTTTTAAGTAAAGGTCAATTTCAAGGCTTTTTAATATTTATTATCTGGTGCTTCTAAAAAGTTCAATTAATGGATATTCACGAGTCTAGGCTAAATTTGTATATCCGAAATTCTAAACACAAGAACTTTAAAAATAAATACAATTTTTTTTGTTCAAAGAAAGTTCTAACCGAAAAATCTTAAACTAAAAGTTGAATTTCTAACATTTTAAAAGTTTTCTTTATTTTAATCGAAACTAGAAATAAAATACTGTCACCACGCTCACGAATTCTCCCAATTTTATTCTATTTTTTTTTCATTTTTGAAATTTGCATTCATATGTTTATAAGATCCTCATCTATAAGACTTGAAATATTAGGGATGAAAATATATTAACATAAAAAAAAAGTTCATAAAAAAAACATTCCTTGTACATTGTCTAAAGTAAATATTAGAACTATATAAAAAAAAGCTAAGCTTTTAAAATTCGTGAATATTTCGAAATTTACTTAAGTTTATTTTTTTTTATAATTAATCATTTTATTCAGAATTTCCTAAAATAAAAATAAAAAATTTTTAAATTATAAATTTTGCTATCGTTCAAAATCGAGCCGAATCAATCCGAGCGAATCTTGAACGAAAAAAAAATTATAATAAAAATTTTTCATTTTTTTTTCACGATAATTTTAAACACCATTTTTTCAAGATTTAATAAAAACTATATTTAGATACGAAAAAAATGGCCTCAAATACCCAAGGTTCAGAAATCAGAGGATGCAATGCCAGTAATTTTAGAAAAAAATTTTTTAATCTTTACTAGAAAAATAAGTTAATTTTATTTTAAAGTTGTTAATCAAAATGATAAAAAATATGTAAGGATAATGTTGACGGCGCCTGGTTTAAAAACCAAACGTTCAATAAGCTTAAAAAAAGAACCTATCAATTGTAAAGTGCTTGAGATGGAATATAAAAAACAGTAATATATTTTAAGCATTGTAATTATTTTCATAATAATGGTAGTCAAAGGAAAAATATTATTTTTGTCATACGGAAAAATTGGAAAATATTTTACTTTTTTTTAGAATTAAAATAAGAGATTTAAGATGATAAATTAAGCTTAGGCTCATTAGGATAATTAATAAAATTTATGGAATTTCGGAACGTTCGTGAATATTCATGAACATTCGGGTCTTGATCTTGAACTCTAGAACCATTATTATTTTAAAGTTTAACTTCCGATATAAAAAAATTTTTGTTTTAGCTCAGTTCGTATCAAATTCGTAATTAATCAAGGCCTTATGAATGAGACAGTCTTTTTATATGAAACTGACGAGGATAATCATTTTAATGGGCCCATACAAGAAAAAAAGAGCTATCTTCAAGTAAAAAATTTTTAGAAAAAAATAAATTTCAAAGATTAAAAAAAATTTTTTTTTTTAGTTTGCTGATAATGGCATTGATATTTATGCACGAAAAGAATATGATTGGAGTATGTAAAAAATTAAAACGCTTAGTAGATACTAAATAGATAAACAAAGCTTCTTTTTTTTCTTAAAATTTAAATTTTTTCTTAGAATTAAAATTTCCCTTCAATGTAATTAAAAATTTTCGAATTTTAAAGTACTCCACATTGGTTTTTTTGTTTCATAACTTAGTTTTGTATATTTTTTGAAAAATCTCCAGTGATTGCTTTAAGAGAATTTATGGAACTTTTTTTGTTTGTTTCTCGTTTTTTATTGAATTTAAATAAAATAATTTAAAAAAAAAAATTGGTTATTTTTTAAACATTTCTACATATATTCCTCGATAAGGAAAATTTAGGCTATTATAAAAGCTAAGATTTGTTTATCTTTATTTTTTATTTTCGACAGCTTAATTTTTTAGTGGATATTGGTGAAGCTCAATTTTTTGTTCAATACCAAAACGAGCTTTGCATTCACCTTTTGTAATTCTATAAATTCCTTGATCATCTTTTCTAAAGCCTTTCTTTTCTGTGAAAATCTCTCCCAAATCAGAGAATTCAAAGGTTACTAATGTGTTGCCATCTTTTTGTAAATGTACTAACACTTTACCTGAAAAGTATGACTTTATCTCGAATTTGCCAGAATATTGATTCTCATGGATGACTAGATCGGCTGTTGTTCTACTCATTCCTTGAACCTTAAAAAGAAAAAAAATTTATACAAAATTTTTAGTTAAATTTACTGAGACGCTTCAGTAAATCAAATCTTCCTTGACAATCATAAAAAAACTTTAAAAAATTTTGCAGTCTGTTTAAGTCGATTTTTAAGATCGTATTAAGATATTTTTATAAAACATTTCAACTTTTTTAAGAAATGTATTGAACTTCTTTATCAAACGAGGGGCCAGTCATTATATAGAAAAAAAACAAAGAAAAAATTAATCTTTTTAATTAGTAGGCCCATTTTATTTCTGTAGAATTTCTGTAGAAAATTTTCAAATCAAGTAACAATTTGTTCGTTCTAAGATAGATATAACTTGTCTGGTAAAATAAGAAAAATTTCCAATGACTTGTCATGATTTGATTGCATAAATTTCTGTGTTGGCGATTAACTTATAACAATCGCCATTTAACGTTATCTAACGCCATATAACGTTTTTTATTGAATGACGTTAGAAGATGCTAAATAATTTATGTAAAAAAATATGAACCGAAAATTCAGAAATTATTTAGCACTTTCTAACATCATTTAACAAAAAACGTTAGATGGCGTTAGATAAAAATAAGCTCGATTTTGGAGGATTTTTATATAGAAAAATATGAAAAAAAAAATTAAGATTCATGTAAAAATTGTTTTACTCAATTAATTCGAAATGGATTTATTCGGTAATTTTTTTAGATTGAAATTATCTAATAAAAATCTGTTGACTTGGATAGCAAAAAAAAAATAAGATTTTTTGTTCACATAAATCACAAATTTTTTTCAAAATGTTCACGAATTAGGTGCCCAAGAATTTGGTGAACGAAATATTTACATCGTCGACATGATAAAAATTACATCAGCAATCAGTTCCTATATTGTTTTCTTATTTAGCGTTTATTTAGTTATAATTTTTTTGGAGCAAGGATTTCCGATAATAAAGGACATATGCAAACCATTTTAAGCCTTTTATAGGTTCAAAAAAGTGAAATTTTGGTAAAAACTGCATCGGATGACTATACTTCTTTTTATGATTAAAAAGTTATGAATAATTCGTCAAGCAATTAAGACGATAACTTTCTCAATTAAAAATTCTAAGAAAACTTACTTTAACATTGCTTTCAATAGACCATGTCATTTCCTCTTCGACACTTTTACTCAAGCCTTTTTCAACACTGTACTCGTGTCTAAATCCAGCGGCAGCTTCGGTAACTACACCAGGTAGCTGAACTTCGAGTGAAAGATCACCTGATTTCTCACAGACATAACCATCTGATATATTTATTTGACATGTTGATGTTGTTTTTCTTTCAGTTCGTAGTAAATATTCTTGATCGTAATTTGTATCGTTTACAAATTGAGAGCTAAATAAAACCGATGATTTTGGAGCTTTTGGTATTACTTCACTGTCATAGACCGGTTTACAGTGACGAACTCTAAAAATAATTTACTGGGTTACAAACAAAAAAAACGAAAATTTAAAAATTTATTATAAAAAAACCTCATTTTTTTATAATCAATTGTTTTGGTCAAGTCAGACCAACCATTTCCTTTGCATATACTTTTATAATCTTTATCTCTCGATTTAAATAATGCTCTAGCATAATCTTCGATTAATTCGTCAATATAAGCTACACTCATATTTGATGATGATTTCTAAATAAAAAGACAAAAAATCGTATTTTTTAAATTTAAAGTCTTAAGCTAAGTTAAAAAATAAAACTATTTGAAATTAAATTTTATAAATTATTAAAAAATTTTAATCAATTTTAAGATAAGCTAGATCGTTTTTTTTTTCATCATATTACTACTAGTAAAAAATAAAAAAAATTTTTTCAATAAAATTTCTTATGTTTTATTCTCAGAAATTTTTAAGACTAAAGATCTACTTGAGAACTTTTATAAAAAATAGTTTTTTATACAAAATTTAATTTAATTTGTTGTCCGTTTGTTTAATTGAATTAAATTCATTTAATTTTTTATATCTCAATTGATTTTTTTTAAATTACCGTTACCACGGTTAAATAATCATTCGAGTAAGCAAAATTTTAGTGTCCCAAATCATAAACCGTAGTTATAGATCAATCATTTTTTCGTATTTTTGAATTTTAACCTGAGATAAGTTTTTAACAAAAGGTTCGCAAAAATTATAGAGAAGCTCATTAGCTTTAATTGAAATTAAAAATCATTGACATAGGTGAAGTCAGAGAGACGGTGTTGAAATTTATACGACTACAGCTTATGATTTGGTACACTATACAATAAAGATTTATCATCAGTAAGTAATTTGAGATAGATCACTCCTACAATTCTAGCTGAGTATTGTAAGGGCCTCATTTAAAGAATTCAAATTATCTTAATTAAGCTAAAATTTCAAGAAAGATGCTTTTTTTTTTATTAAATTAGGATCCGAAAAGAACATATTTTATGGAAACCTTTATCTAAAGTAAATTTCTGAAATAGAGGGCTGTGAATTTCATTTCGATTCGTTCAATTTGATATAACTTTTTTAATTTTCTACTTTTCCTTTAGCTTTAGGTTGCTACAAAATGTAACAACTTTGCTTCACCGAAAAAAGAATTTTTCTTGCTTCCTTATTTGTCTATTACCAGAAAATTAATAATGTTAAATTTATTTTGATTTGAAAAAAAAGTCCCGGGTGGTTGATTTGAACACTGCTTAAAAAAATTCTTTTTAATATAAACATTATAACACCATTTAATGACAACAGAATACTTGTTATATTGAAATAACTCAAAGTCAGTTCTGGAAAAAAAGTTTTTTTCTGTATTGTTGAATGTAGCAAAAATGTTACAAATTGTTGCAACTTATGCTTCGGAAAAAAATATTTTCTTTAAAAAAATAGCACTTAAAATGCTGAATTTAAATGAGTGAAAGAAATAATCTTCACAGCCCCCTGAAATAGTTTGAAATCCTGTTTAAAATGAAATTTAAGATAAGCTCAAGAGGCTGTCCAAGGGAAAATTTTATGAAAATGTACGCTCTTGAACATAATTCGTCAAAATGTTGTTGTACAGTTGTTCAAAAAAATTTTTTTTTGCTTGAGTCATTCTCTCGGGCGGTTTAAGCAGCTTTAAAATGTTCATGAACTGTTTAAGATATGTTTTGAAACATTTTAATCAAAAATTTAGTGTTTAATTGTGACAAATTTAGAAATCTAAATAAGAAAAACTGATACTTTATTGTATCTTAAATTTAAACAAAATATTAAGTTTCTTAAAATCTAAATTCCATGAATTGCACAATTTACGCTCGTTTTTATCCTCCCATCCGTTTTTGAAGATTCAAGTGACGAATTCGAAAGGATATTTTTTAATACAGTCAACCCTCTTTAATCCGAACATTAAAACTTCACCAAAAATTATGAACGGATTAACGAAAATTTGGATTACGAAGTATTTTTTCCATTGAAAAGTGCAGATTTTTTTCGAAAAAATTATTCGGATAATCGAGGATTTCCGGAATATCGAAGTTCGGTTTAAAGAGGGTTGACTGTACAATTTAGGTTAGAGGTACATCGGGAGAATCGGAGTATTTAATTCCCTATTCCTATAAACCTCTAGAGTTAAGTTATCAGATCAGATAACAATAGTACTAAAATCAATAATTCGGAATACCATTTAACTACTGTGTTACAAGTAGCCATCACATAGCTTAAAAAAATGGAATCTGTGTTTAAAAAAATAATTCAAAAATGAATTTTTTATGATTTATTATTTGATCAATTTCGCCGATGTTAGTTTTAAAAGAAAAAAAAATTATAGTAATTGTTTTTAAATAAAATAAAATGATTACTAAAACTAGGCATCTAAAATAAACTAAGCTCTAAAAGAAATAAAAGAGAAAAGAGACTAACTTCAGCTCTATTTTTACTGTTTGAGTGACCATCGCTTATCAATTCAACGCTATCTCTATCACTACTTATAAATCCAGTTATATTTTTTAAAGTTGTCATAGACATGTTTTTTTTATATTTTTTTAATAATCAAAATATTTTTTTTTTCTAAAAAAAATTAAAATCAATCTAAAATTAAAAAAAATAAATAAAACTTCTTCTATTAGAAATTAAAATAAAACAGACAAGCTTAGAAACAAAGAAAAACAAAATAATTCGTCCAGACAAGGTCAAAAATTGACAGGTGGTAAATTATTCAATAATTTTTAGAGACACTAGAGTTAAAAAAAATAAATAAAACAGGAGTAAAACAAAACCTTAAAGAATTTATTTAATTTTTTATTTAAAATGTATTCTTATTTATTATGAACTAAAATAGGCCATTGGAAATTATAAGAACGTATCTTATTTTTTGAATACTGAATACTTTTTTTTTTATTTAAAACTCGGTCAATAACAATAACTTTCGAGTCCTGTTAATTTTTTAATTAAATTCTTTTATTAAGATTTCACATTTCAAGGCTCTTAATTAATTTCTAATCAGAATTAATTACCATTTGAATAAGTTGTTATTATCCGAATAATAAAAGGATTCATACAGACATACAGGACTTTTGCAAAATTTGATAATAAAATAAATCTCTTTAAAATTTCTTTTTCAGATAAATTTTTATTATTTCATTGTAAAAATTTTGAGTGTAAATAGATAAACTTAAATCTCTAAAATGTTATTAAGTTATTGTATAACGCTACACATTAAAGGAGGAATATTTTTCTACAAATTTACCGTAAAACCTTGCTTATAAGCGACTAAAAATCGCCTCTTTGAAAGGAAAATTTGTACTCAAAAAAAATTAATTTAATATATTATTATGACATTCCTGGTAAAGTATAGTGTGGTCTATAAAAATATAACAAAATTAAAATTTTTCTGATGCATGTTATTCTGTAAAAAAAGGGGTCTGGGGTGCGCTTATAAACAAGGTTTTACGGTAAATGTAAAATAGGGTAAACTACACATTTTATTGTAATGTAATACCCTCAAAATATTTACAGTGTTGGTAAAATAACTCGCGGATTTAATTCTTTTAAATGATGGAAAAATATTATTAGAAAAATTGTTATAAAATTAATTTTCCAGAAGAAAAGAGAAAATAAACATGTACCTGTCTTGTCGCTCACATGTTTCAAAAATGAACGCTCTTGTTCATCCGAATTCAGAATCTGAACTCCAGAAATGTTTAAATCTTTTTGGAACCTTTTCAAATTTTTTTCAGATCTTTTGATAAATTTTCAGGACCTTTCATAAGTTATCTTGACCATTTCAAAAATTTAGCATTTTTGAGTAATATAATGCTGGCAAAAGAATAAATAGTTAAGAAATATATTTTAACGTAAAAATATTTTTTTAATCTCAAAAATAGTTTTTAATGTTTCTAAAATTCACTTGAAAATTTTTTAAATGGTCAAGAAAACTTATGAAAGGTCCTGAAAAGATTTGAAGGGATTTAAACATTTCTGAACGTTCAAATGAATTCCGAAGAACAAGAACGAAACTACTAGTGATACAAACATTTTTCCTGACGTAATTTACTATCAAAATACATACAGAGAATTATTACATGGTACAAAACTGAAAAGAACAACGTACCTGGTAATAAAAATGGGAGTTTACGATATGTGAAGGAAAAAATATTTTTATTATGGTTTTGAATAGTATGAAGTCTCAATAATTAGCCGTTTCAAAGATTCAAGGTAATTTATAGTAAAAATTAATAAATACCTAAAAGGTATAACTATGTATTAATTACTGGTCTTGTACGGATTTAAGTTATGTTTTTGTTGAAAATGTAGTACCTTCGAAAATTTTATATTTTTATTTTTTCAAATTTTCTAGGCTTCTAGAATTTAAAGATGAGGTTATTTGCTTAAAGTTATAATTAAAAAAACCTTAATTATTTACAGTAAAACTAAAAAAATAAAGATAACAAAACTCAACAATAACAAAAAAAATAATTTTTCAAAAGGAATCCCTCGTCGTATAGGCCGTATAAATTTATTAAAAGAATACTTTATTGCTTGGAATTTATTTTTCTTTTCAATTAATGTACAATTCACCTAATCCGTACTTTAATCATGCACCGGAAAAAATAACATTCAACAAATGAATTTATTTATTTTTATTTCATTGTTTAAAGTATTCCCAGTATGATTCTTTGCATTTTTTTTAATGATTTTTTCTTTCTATTCATCTTTCAATACCCAATCATTCGGAATTAACTTTTTTATCGGGTTATTAAAAAGTTTTTACTTTTCTTAAAATTTGAAAAATTGCATCGTTAAAAGGGCGCTTGATATTTGTAAAATTTTATAAATAGAAAAAGTCATGCTTTTTTTCTGAAGAGATGTTGTTTTGACCGATATATTCTAAAAAGATTATAACACTTCAAAAATAAAAAATTCTCGATCTGAGATACTAGCTTTAGAAAAAAAAAATACTAAACGGATTAAAAACTGAAAATTTTTTATTTTTGAATTTCCTAGAATTGTTCATTTTGCTTTCAAAAATATATAAAAAAAAAAAAGTATTAATTATATTTAAATAGTTTTTTTTATATATATTTGTGTGCCTTAAATGTCAACCTGTTTCATTAGTATAATAAAAAGCCCATTAGAGTACCATTTTTTTTCTTAGTTTTATGCTTTATGAGTTCAAATTTAGTGTTGTTAATGATTATTTTTTCAAGAAAATTTAATCGAATTAAATTCTTGAAAAAATAACATTTAAAATATTTTTGTTGTTTTTTTTTTGTTTCTAAAAGGCAAATAATCCAGTTTTATTTAACCCTAATTGAATTTTGAATGCTATTAGAACGGCTATTGACACAAATTCGATTTTAAAAAATTTGATCTTTTTATTTTTTTTATTTCTTTTCCTTAGAAAGAAAAAACACTTGAAAATTATTTCTTAAAAATACTTTAATTATCTTTTAAAAAATAATCGAATTTCCCCTTTTTTTTGTTGTTGTTGCCTCAGATTCAAAATTTTTGATTGACCTTAAATAGAATAAATATTTTCTTTGTTTACGGCAAAAAATTTCTTGAAAAATTTCGTGGGTTTTTATACTTGAAAATTAAAAAAAAATATTTATTCAAAAAAAAAATTTTTTTTTTAAATTCCGATTTTATGGACTCAAAAAAGTGGAAATCGGACTTTGAAGACGAAAACCCGCTTTTTTATTAACTAGGTAAATTTGAAGTTTTTCTGCTTTTGATTCAGAAGAATTTCGTTTAATTTTTGAAATTGAATATTTTCCTATTTAAAAAACAAAACAAAAGAATTCAAATGAAATTTAATGATTATTTTATTTGTTTGATTGTTTCGTTCTTTTTCTATGCGCTGGCTGGCGATTTTAACTTGTTCGAAGACTGATGAAATTTAATATTTATAGTTTATTTATTCAATTTAAAGTTTTTTTTTGATGATATTAAGAAACAATTTTTAAATTCTGGAAAAAAGTATAAAAACACCTGAAATCAATACTAAAAAATAAAGACAAATACCAAAAATTATTTTGAATTTGTTGAAATAACAGTGAAGCGAATTATTATGATTTTTTCTCCTGATGATAACAATTGTAAATCTAGTAGAATCTCAAAATTAATTAAAAACTTTGAATATATCAGTAACATAAATTTCAATTTAGAAAAATAAAATAATCTATTTGGCATGTAAAGCAAAAAAAAAAACTAATCCATTTTAATTAGTTCTGATAAGTTGAATTTTAGAAAACATCAAATTTTTTTTTGCTGAGATAAGTGTAAAAATCATAAAATATTTGTAGCTTAAATACTTTTTCGTCGAATACAAAAAAAAAGCTTTTAAATTAAATTTTTATTTTTCTTATCTTAAGCTTATTTATTTTGCCAAGTTTAGTATATTCCCAAGTTTATCGATTAAAACTTTTTCCTCTGATACTTGGTAGTTTTTAAATTACAATTTTGACTAAGAACATTAGAATAAATCTTAATAAGATTAAAATTTTTTATATAAATTAAAACCACTTAAAACAAAAAATGAAAATTTTATACTGCAAATATTTTACACTGCTTACATTTTCTAACAGTCAAGTTGGACAAAAGTAGTGTAAAATTTGTTCTTACATAAGCCCTGAATACCAATCGCAGTCGAAAAGTCACTCAAAGAATAAAATCATCACATTGTTTGATATAAGAAAATAGGTTTATAAGTAGAATTTTAAACCAGTAGACTAATTGTTTACTACCGTGTCTCCCTGCTGAATTATGCAGCATCAAAACTTAAGAATTGGATTTTGTACATGAACTATTCAACATCTTTACAATATTTTAAAATTGACTTGACTCATGGTTAATGCTTCAAACCCACTTGCCTAATATTTTTCTAGGCATCACATATTGAAGGTTCGGGTTTTATACAGCATCAATCTTTGGCTTTGGAAAAGCAAAATTAAATGAAATTTTTTTTATTTACTAACTTTTGATGGTTAAATATTGGTTCAAAAAAAAATGAAATTTTATTTGAATTTTTCTAAATCATGATCATCAACCTGTCGATGTGAAAATAATTTTGAAACAAATAAATTTATTGTCGCTGAATGGTTACTCTTGTACAGTACGACTATGAAATAAAATTAATAGAAGTCTAGTATCAATTAATTGAATTATTTTTTTAAAGCATAGACTATTGTTTCTGCGTGTCCTAAAACCGGATTCGGAATAAATATAACATCTCGTAAGACACTTTTGCTTTACGACTATTTAGAAAGTTATTCGACATATAAATTTCACAATTGAAAAAGCTAATTGAAACTGATAAAACTTTCGAAACAAGTTTAGTTAATGGATAAATTTTTTTTTAGTTTCCCAAATCATAAATTTTTGTTTCTTTAAATTTTATTCCCCCATTAAATGACTATATTAGAAATGTCTGAATTTAAATTCAAATATAAAATGACTTAATCAAATATAGAATTTTCTCGGAATATTTTTATTTGAATAGACTTGACTTAATAGGGCTCATCAACCCCTAAATTTTAACTACGGTTTATGATTTAGGGAATTTAATACAAAAAAAAGTTAAAATTAAATTTTTAAAATACATTCCTTAAACAAAAGAACATGGTAGCATTTGATCTAGCGATTCTCGTATAAGATTAATAGATAGTGCCTATATCCAATAAAAATATTAAAAATAATTAAAATATTTTTTTATTTGAATAAAACAAAGATAAGCTTCGATCGATACCAAATAAAAATTCAAATAAAATTCTATATCTAAACAAGTCTAAACATAAATTCATCATTCAAATAATTAATCATCGAACATTAGGGGAATACGAGGGGAGAAAAAAAACTCATTTATAATTTCATAAAAAAAAAAATAACACGAAAAAAAATGATGGAATCATATCAAAAATTTTGAAAAGGTTGTGCCTAATACACATATATTGTTATTATAAATCTCAATAAATTACCATTTAAATGAGAATTTCAAAATTTGCTTTAAATTATCTAACTCGATAAACCCAATAGAAACAAAGCAAAAAAAAATCAAATTCAGTGTTTAGAGAGAGAGAAAGCAAAAACAATACCAAGTCAAGTTTTTTTATTAAAATTTGTAATCAATGCTATTTTTGAAGTGTTTATTTAAGATAATTGAATTTTTCTGTAATTTCAGGGCCTACTCTTTCTTGAAAACAAATAAAATTATTTCTGTGAGTTTAATGGAAACATTCTAACGGAAAAATCAATTTTTTTTTTCTTTTTGTAAACCTGATTTTTACTGTTTTTCTTATCTTATCTGTTTTTTGGATCAAGAAGAATTAAATAAAAATAAATTTTTTAAAATTTATATCTAGAAGCAGGTTTGATTTAAGATCGATTAATTTATTTGTAATTAGTTAAAGAGTATTTATTTCTTATCTATGCTCAAAGTGAGTAATTTGAACTAGTAAACGAAAACAAATCAAATTTTGAATTTAAGTCTAATTTTTTTTGTTCCTACTTGAAAAACAAAATTAAGAATTTCATTAAAGCGTTTCAAAAAAACTAGAGTTTAAGGAATGAATGTTTAAAGATACTCTCGTTTAAGATTTTAAATATTTTTTATTATTTACTAAATTTTGATATTTTTTTGTTTCAAGTGGAATCGTATTTCATTAGAATCTTGATTTAGAAATTGATGATTTATTTACCAATATTAATTCTGGTTCTTCTTAAATTGTTGGCTTAATACTTCAGGTTAATTTTACTAATCACAAAGTTCATTTTTAGTTGATTATAATCTTAAAGATTTTAAAATAATAATAAATTTTAAAAAGATAAAAATGTTTAAAATTGTTTCAATTTGAAGCGATAAATCAATTAAAATTTTAAAAATGAAATTTTAAAAATAAAATTTTTTTTAAGCTGAGTAAAGGCGGATGTACCATAAATTCAAATCGGTGTTATAATTGATTTTTCCAAATTTTTAAATTATTCAGTCTCCATTTATACACTAGAATGCCTTTGGACTAATTTTGATCAGATCGATGGACAAATCGATGTTCACAAAACCGTCTTGATTGGACTGATCACAGATTAAGTGAACTTTTGATCACAAATTGGACATAACCCGATATTTTATTTGGAAACTAAATTATACCACTTTTGGAAGATACCTTTTAATCTAATTATAAATCCTATCTAAATAAAAATGGAATCTTAACAAAGAAAACTTTAGATTCGGGTTGATTACATTAAATAAGAAATAATATTCCTGTTTATAGCTTAATTCTTTTAACACTAGAAGCACCAAATTTTGGTTTGTATGTTTCTTCTGAAAAAGATTTTTTTTAAAGAAACTATAAGTTCTGAAAGATACTGAATATTTAAATCTTTTGGCTGACCCTTAATTTCCTTTAAAAAAAAATCTTTTGCAAAAGATAATCATATTTTTAAAATCAAAATACAAAGCCCTATGAAATGAAATATTTTTGTTTATTTGAATATGACCTTCACTTAGAAATTCTATTTTCACCGGTAAATGATTTTGAAATTCTTCCGCTTTAACCGTTCAAGGACATAAATTCACCTAATCTAAAAAAAATTTGTCTAAATTGTACATCATTGAAAAGCTCTTTAAAAGCCGAACAACATGAGCTAGGATTTATTATTTAAAATTTTTCTAATTTGTTTAAAAAAAGGAACGAGTCATTTGAATCCTTTTGGTGCTTCTAGAGAGGACTGTCTAGTTTTCATGGAAGACGTCCTTATTAACTTCTTTTTGAAATTAGAAATTTTGGAAGAGAAAATTTTAAATTTGACTCGAATGACTCGTTGGTGTTTCCAGTGTTATGTAAATTCTTGAATTTTAAAAGTTGTTATGACAGGGCGTTAAAATGACATAATAAAAACCGAGCATTTACGTTAATTTAAATTATCTGACTTAAATTTCTTAGCGGTAAGAGAAGCACTTATTTTTTGAAATTTTTTTATTTTAAAATATTCAAAAGACAATTGATAAAAATTTTCAAACTGATAAATTTTTTTTAGCAGAACAAGATAAAATCTTCATAATTTAATTAAGTTCTTATATGAAATTCTTTTGGAAAGAATTAACCATTTGAAATTTTCACCTTCTAAAAATAAAAACAATCTTGCATCTTGAGTAAATTCAACGAAAAAATCCAATTACTATGAATTTCTTTTGCTCTTTTTGATTTTAAGAGAAGAATTAATTAAAAGTAAAAATATGTTGAAATAGGTTACTTTGGCAACTCTTTGGTAAACTAAAAATTTTACGTAAAAAATCTAGTTTGAATTATTTCAAAGATGAAAATTAAAATTTAGCTTATTGGATCAATTTTAGTTGAGCATAAAAAAAAAATCTGAGCATGAAAAAGATTTTTTATTCTTAACGAGGAACCTATTTTGTTGAGATTTTCAAAAAATATCATTTTTGATTTTTTTTATTATTTTAAAAAGTATCTTAAGCAAATATAAAAAAAAAATTAATAAAAAAATTGACTGAATAGGGATTCGAACTCTTTACATCATGCTTAAAAAATATGAAAAAAAAAACACAACGACTTTAACAACTAGGCCACGATAACTCATCAAAATTCATTATTAAAAATCTGACTAAATTTTATGATTTTGTTTTTTCTTGCAATTTTTATGATAAAATTTAATATTTCAATGTATATAGTGAGAATTTAAATATATAAAAATAAGTATATATAATTGGCTGGGAGAAGCGGCGCTCTCTTGTAATCTAGCTACTTGGAGGCCTGTATTGTGGGATGGTTTACATGTGGGAGTACTGGTTATCGTTGTGCTATGTTGAACAGACGTCCGCACCAAGCTCGGCATCAATATGCGTCACTTTTGAGGAGTCCAGAGTGACCAGGTTGCCTAAGGAGGAGGGAACCGGTCCAGAGCCGAAAGGCAGCAGATCAAACCTCTCGTGTCGAGCAGTAGTGGGATAGCGTTTGTGAATAGTCGACGGTAGACAGCCCGCATCCGTAAGCGAGACCCAAAACTTTTTGATTTTTTTTTCTCAAAATAAAAAAAAAATTTATATAAGTTTCAAAATTTTATTTGACTAAAATGAAAACTAAAAAATGAAAATATTTCTAAAAAATGCTTTAGTCTTAAATAAATAAAAAAAAATCAAGTAAAAATTGATTAAATAAGTTTTAAGAAATTTTTTTTGTTGGCTGCTTTAAGCATTTGACTCTGACGATTGATTTGGTAGAGGACTAACATTGACTTGTGGTGGACTATTTGGAATTCCAGTGGGTGTTTGTTCAATATTGGCTAAATTTGAAGCCGAAGATGATGTTGGTAATGTTGGAGCAGACGAAGTTAATGGAGCACTTGATGGCGCATTTTTGTTGAGCAAATTTTGAAAAAAATTTTTCAAATTTGTGCTATCTCGGTCTGTACCAGTAGTGCTTGGTCCTTTAAGTAATGGTGGTTTTTGAGGAGTTTTGAAAACTTGTGGTGGCATTTGAACTGATGGAGAAATTTCCTCCTGAAATAAAAAAAAATTCAATTTTTTTTAAACCTAAAATCTAAAAAAATTAATTACCGATTTGACTGAAGGAGTAGTTGATTTACTCAATAAAATTTGAAGCTTTGCTAAAAACTCTTGGTCCTCAGAAGCAATTATGGTTTCTACTTCACGAGGTAATGACTTTCTAATAGTTGGTTTTGAAATTATTTCACTAAAGTCACTATCTGATTTAATTGTTGTACTATTTTCTAATAAAATATTTATTTTGCCTTCGTTATCCCAACCTGATGGACTAAAAAATTAAATTAAAAATTAAACTAAATAAGATTTTATTATCAAGTTTAAAAATTTTTACATGAATATTAATTCTCTGTCTACAACGCTAGATGCTGAGTTAAATGGATAGCTGTAAAGCTTATGAATCAAATATCGGTATAAGCGGTCAAAAGTCTTTTTTTCTTTGACTGTTGTATAAAATAAAGCAGCGCCATCTAAAATTTAAAAAAAACTCAAATTTTCAATTTAATTTAATTTTATTCTATTCTAATTTTTTTGCTTAATTACTCAGCGTCCAAACCTAAAAATTTAGTTTAGTCCACGTTTAATTTTCTCATGAAAGCGTAAGAGAGAGCGCTAAATTTAAAAATTTAAAGGAAATTGCAACCGTAACGGTTATAATATAATAATAATAAAAATATTTTGCAAAAATTTTTATAACTTATGTAATGCTGTAAATTTCAATTGAATAATATTTTGGGACTCTTCGAGAAATATGAAATAGTTGCCGAGAATTGTAAAGCTTAACAAAGTCACCCCCTTATTTTTACTGATAAATCTCGACGAGTTTTCTTCATTAATCATATTTGCTTTTTCAAAGCATTTACAGTTTTTAAGAAAAAAATGGATTTCAAATGAACGCGTACAATGGAGTCTTATTATTTAGGAAATTAAACAATGTGTTTTTTTTTTAATTTTAAGAAGTCTTCCTCAAAAAAAAATATTTTTAGCAAGAATATTCATTAAAAAAAAATTTAACCTAATTTTACTATTTTGAAAATTTTGAAATAAAAATCATGAATAAAACTAATTTTACAACTTAGATTTAATTAAATTGTTTTTAATTTATTTTTACATAAATTTTTCTTGCTAAAAATCTCTTTTTTGAGGAAGATTTCGTAGTTTTCTAGGTGAAAATAAGGTGGTGTCTTTATTTAAAAAGCCTTCCAAGGTATCAAACTAATGTATCGTTTTTTAGCAAAAGACCTCCTCTACTTTATATGAAAGTTGGTTTTTGATAAAATAATTAAGAGTCCATAATACCCAGGAAAAACACCCAGATGTTTTTTTCAAGAGTTCTTCTTTTAGGAACCGCAATTTCGAGAAATCTTTGTTGTTAACATTCGAAGATTTCTATACAATTACCATTAGACTTAGCTAAACATTACGTGATCCTTAGAATTATCTTAAGTTTGATAAAATTCTTTCATTTATTATTTTAAAATAAGAAAGGTGAAGAAGGAATTTTTTTTAATTTAAAATATGTTTTAAACTAAAAATTTAAATTGCTTACAGTCAAGACAGAATTTTCTAATATGATATTGTATAAAATCAAAATGCTCAATTCTATATTCCATATCCTTATCAAGTATCGAGATATAATCGCTCTTAGTAACAATAACAATAATCGGTATGCCAAGATTACTGTTCAAAACAGATGGATCCAACGGTAATAAAAGACTATCATCATTATCAATACTTTCGTTCAAGTCTTTTTTGTCATTTTTCGACATCGAACTATTCAAATTAGTTTTCTTGTTATTTAAAACATTAACATTCTCATCAGGATCTTGATACATTTGAAAAGCTTGTCTTTGTTTTCTTAAGTATTCGTTTCGTTTAGCTTCAGGAATGTTTAGTTTTTTGATGTGATCTGTGAGGATTTTAGACCATTTTTTCAAAGAGTCCATAATATCCCATGGATTACTCATACTAACTACAAAAGCTACCATACTATTCTCAAAATTTGATTCATTAAGAGCATATTTTAGCAAATTTGTAGACGACGCATCACCATCGGGAATCCAAACACCCAATTTAGGAACATCTTAATCATATACAAAAAAAAAATTTATTTTTTTTTTTCATTAAGATAAATGTAAAATTTTTTAAAAGGCTACCATCTCTATCCTCATCTTTAATATCAATATAATGATACTCTAAACCAATTCCTTTACTAATGCTTTCTACACCCTTTAGCCTCGCGATTAAAGTACTACGACCACTTTCATTGTCACCAAGAATTATCAAGGACTTTGGTGGTGGAGTTTTTTTAGTTGAATTTTGAACATCTTGTAAAATTTGAGACCTTAAAATTATGAAATTAAAATTTATTAATCGAATTATTTGGTTTTTAATAAAATTTACCAAATGTTAGAAAATTGATTGATATCCTCAGTTACTTGGGAACTTAAGGATACATTGTCGTTTACTGTCATTTTTTCTTCGAAAAATTTTGAAATATTTTTATAAACTTTTATTTTAAGTTTGGTTTTTATTTTTTGTTTGAAAAAAAAAAAAGATCTCAAAATCTGTGATACTTAATTTGAATTTGTAAAAATTATAAATGCAAAATTATGATTAATTTTCATATACTAAAATGTACATCGCACATTACATTGGATTAGAATTTTTTGGCCTTTATTTCAGTAACCAACAAAAAAATGAGTTAATTTTATTTATCTAACTAATACATTAGGGTTGTAAGCCTGAATAAACAAGGTTACTTTGGAAAAAATAAGAACTTTTACATATAACTTTTATCGTCAGAGAATTAAGTTAACATTTATTCAAGTTTTTTAATCCAATTGATAAAAAGATATTATTTTCATAAGTAAAATTTACGTTCGATATTAACTTCGATAAGAAAAAAATATTCTATAAATGAAAATGATTCACTTTTCTTTATCCAAATAGAAAAATGCTAATGTAAGTGGAATTCAGTTTTAAGTTAAATTTAGCTTTTTTATGAATTTTAAAAATTTCTTTTAAGAATTATATTATTTTTCTAAAGCGCTCGTAACATCAATCAGATTAGTTTTGTTTTTGATCTGGGTAAAAGATCAGATAAATATTTGATACTTAACTGGTATCTTGATTCCAGTGTCGGAAAAACTGAAATTAACTTAAACTGCATTTTTGTCCAAAAAAAATCCAAAAAAAAAAATTTTCTTAATTTTTTTTGGACAGGTACGGGTTCGATACGGTTTCCGAACTAAAGAAGAATTTAAAAATTAGAAAAAAATTTTACGGGTAGGCAGTTAATTCGCGAGAAATGAAGCATAGTGTCAAGTTAATTTTTTGTTCTCAATTTAAAAAATAATTTATACTATCGAAAAGAAAATTTCATCCCGAGAAAAAATAAACGCGTTTTTTAAATACGTTAAAACGCATTTTTAAACGAGTTTAAACGCGTCTATATACGCGTTTTTTGACATTTTTTCACATTACAAAAACGTAACGTCCTTTTGACGTTTCAAACGCGATTTTGACGTGATACAAAAATCGCGTTTGTATGCATAAATGAAATTTAATAATGCGAATAATTATAATCAAAAGAAAGGTAAATATTACATAATATTTAAAATTAAGTTTTATTTTCAATTAATATTAAATCAATATCAAAACAAAAAGAACAAATCAAGTGAGTAATCAAATATTTATGTTTAGGAAGCCATTTTTTAAAGATTTAATCAAGAAATCAATTTCAAAGCATATTAATAATTTACAAGTTTCTAATTTTAATTTCAGAAATTGTCTCACAAATTTTATCTTATATTTTATCAATTTATTTAGCTCACAGAATGAAAAAAAATTAATTCAATAGTTAATTTTTATCAGGCTTTGTTTAGAAAAAATTTAGATAGTGTGTGAAAAATTAGACTGAAAAAGAGGAAGCAATATTTTGCATGGGGCAAGAGGTCAACTATTTAACTAAAAATTAAAAACAAAAGTTAAATATTATTAATTAAATGTAAAATTTATAGAAAAATTACTTAGCGTCCTTTATCCGAGATTTTAAAAAATATTCTTTTTTATAAGTCAATTTTAATTAAAATAAATAATAATTAATAATATGCTTAACTTTAAATACTAGAAATATTTGATTATAAAAAGTTAAGGTCATTTTTTTTTTCGCGAAATTTATTGGAGAATAAAAAAAATTAATAATTCTCAGATTCGCATGTTAGATAGATATTTAAATTTTATTGGCCAGTTTAATATATAAGAGTTGATGGTCTACTCTCAAACACCCCCTCTTAATAGACTGCATGTGAGAAAATTTTTCTGTTAAATCTAAAAATTAAATTTTTTGTATTTTTTTCATTAAAAGCGGTAACTTTGAAAAAAAATTAATTATCTCTGAAATAATTTTTGAAATCCTATTAAAATCTGTAAAAATTTTTAAAAATTAAAGTTGCATATTTATGCATCTTGATCTCGCTTATTTAACTCGCATAATTTTTTTTTTAACTTGCTTATTTTGAGAGACCCTGATAATTCTATTTATGTATATTTTTTTATTCAATTTCTGAAATATTAAATAAGTCGTTTAAAAATAAACTTATCAATATGTTTGACTTCTCGACCTTTATGTTTAATCGCTTTATACTTTTTATAATTTTTTCTCAAAAAAAAAGTAATTAAAGATTTGAAAAAACGCGTTTATAACTAACGTTATTTTCCGTTTTTGATCGCTTATCTAAAATTTTTTTTTTTGATCAAATAATGCTAAGAAACGTTACGTTTTTTAACGTTTTTAAATATCACGCGTTTTAACGCAAAAAAAAACGCGTTTTTTTTTTCTCGGGATAATTCAAGTAAAAAAAATGGGCTCCAAAATTCCTCCTTTTTACGAAATAAATAACCAACAATCTCATAATTTAACAAATTTACACATAACAAGAAAAGCTAAAAACAGTTAATAAACCAAAATTTTGGATAAAAAACCGTTTTTTACGATAATTTTGGTAAAATTTGGTAAAAAATTTTTAACAAAAAGTCATTTTTTACCTGTTTAAAATTCATTGAGACCAACTGTCTTTCAAAAATATTTTTATAGACAGGTGAAAATAATAGCCAAAATTTTTCAATATCAAAAAGGTAAAAATATCGGTTAAATGTTAACCTCTTAAGGCTAATAAATGCACCCTTTTTTTGAAAAGATGCAAAAACTAAAAATAATTATCGTTCACGATTTATGTTTTGTTCTGGTCAGATCTATCCGAGCAGGCTTTAACGGCCAATAAAATCGAAAAGTTTTACAAAAAAGTAACTAAAAATAAAAATGTTATTATTCATTCAGACAATATTAACTACACATCTTTGATTTAAGCTGAAATGAATATATACTTATATCAAATTTAATTTGTAAATCGAGTGAAAAAATAAGAGGATTGTTTTACACACTTAAATTATATATAAATAGGCTTTAAAAACCTAAAATCAAATCTATGTACTTCTAGACGAAAAAAAAGCGATTTATTTTCTCAAGATTATTTCAAAATTTAAAAAAAAATTATAGAAATTACGCCAACGAATTTGATTTCTTTTTTCAAGTAAAATAAAAAAAAACAGATTTGAATCAGAATTAATTCCACAATGGGTAGATATAGTAGATCGAGAAGTCGTTCAAGAGATAGATCTAGAGACAGAGTCGAGGATGAAGGTTTCCGTGTTCATGTGGCTGATTTAGGCATAGATACTTCACAACGAGAACTTGAAAAATGTTTTGATAAATACGGAGATTTAAAAGAAGTCTGGATTGCTCGTAATCCGCCATGTTTTGCTTTTGTTGTATTCAAAAATAAAAGTGATGCTGATGAAGCAATTAAAGGAATGGACGGAAGGTAAAAAAAATCTTGATAAATTTTTAAAAAATTAGAAAAAAATGAATAAAATTTATTTTTTGATTTTAGAGTTGTATGTGGTAGTAGAGTTAGAGTTAACTGGGCTCGACCAAGAACCCGTGGTCGTAATAGAATAGATCCTGGTTTAAGTTGCTATCAATGTGGGGAGCGAGGTCATTTTTCAAGAGATTGTAGAAATGGAAACAGAAGTCGTGGTTATCGCTCATCTCGTTATGACGATGATGATAGACGAAGGGATCGAAGAAGGTAAGACTTATAAAAAAATTTAAATAATTCTAATTCCAGAACATAAATAAATACTCCCCTAGACTTACACTTAAACTCTTTTATGTTTGAAATAATCTTAAATTATTTATTAAACGATAGGATGTTTTATCAATCTGTCTGTTGCGAGTTCGGCTTGTCTGTCTGTTTGTTTGTCGTTATATTGGTTCGTTTCGTAGCCTTTTAAGAAAAGTTTTTAAAAAATAAGCGCTGAGGGAATTAGTGGAATAAGTCGCGTGATTTTGGGAACATTTTAATTTGATTTAAGCAATTTAGTTTTTTTGAAAAATTAAATCACGATGGTCATGTCTTGGTATTGGTCTTGGTTAGACAAGTACTCGTCATGTACCAAAATAAAAAATAAAATGGTAATTAAAATAATAAACAGACTGACCATGAAAATAATTAAATTTTCGTTTTTTTTTTTTATTGTTTAGTTTTACTAATTTTAAAATTTATTTCAATTTAATTTTATTTTTTTTAAATTTAAAGATCTCGTTCAAGAAGTGGAGGTCGACGAAATAGACGTTCTAGTCGAAGTCGTTCTAGATCACGTGATAGACGTGATTCAAGAGATAGACGAGATTCTAGAGATAGAAGAGACTCAAAAGATAGACGTGATTCAAGAGAAAGACGTAATGGTGACTCAAAAAAGAGGTCTCGCTCTAGAACTAGATCTCGATCAAGAGATGATCGTAGAAGACGTGATCATTCTAGATCAAGAACAAGATCAGCTAGTCCAAAACAAAGAAATGGAGATAGATCAAGATCTAGAAAGAGAAGTAGATCTGAATCTAAACCAAGAGAAGATGAGGTAGTTGTTAAAAATGGAAATTCCGAAAATGGAACAAATGGATCAACTAATGGTAGAAAAAGTCGCTCACAATCAAGAGAAGAAAGCAGAGAGAGACGTAGTCAATCGAATGAAGATCAAAGCGAAAGAAGACGTAATCAATCTGATACTGAAGAAGTTAATGGTGATAAATATGATCCAGTTGATGATGATGATAGAGTTAGTGTAAACGGTCATGATGAAGATAATGTGGTGACTACAGGTGATTATCAAAGTCACAATGAAGATGAATAAAAAATTCCATTAAAAAAAGAATGTTTTTTCTGTTTAAATTTAAAAATTATTTTAACTCTGTCTAAGTCTTATAAAAAATTTATTAAATATTTTAATTTGTTTATTATTTTTTTTGTTAATTATTTGATTATTAATTTTTTTGCTGTTTTTTTTTTTTTGTTGTTAAATTTTAGCTCATATTTTTTGAAGTTAAAATTAATTTAAACGCATTCTTAGCTTTAAGTATTTCTCGTTATGGAACAGTAGACTTTTCTAAAATTGAATACAAAAAAAAGCTAAATCTTAAATAAACAATATTCTAAATTAATTTAAATAAAATAAATTAATAAAATTACCTCTTATATAAGTTATATTAATTTTTTTTTATTCAATTCTAGATTAGATTCAAGACGTCATAAACCTTGACTAAAATGTGGCTGATTTTGAATCTTAACGAATCATGTCAATTGTAAAACCATATTCCTTTGCTAGATTTTGCAGCATCAAAACCTAGGAACTAAATTTTGGTATAGCATAATCTATCGAGGGAATAGAGTAAAAATGGATTCACATCAAAAATGTACTTTAAGGAATTTCTACTGAGAAAATTATTATTAGGAAAATTATCCTGTTGTAAATTTATACTAATAAAAAAAAATATTGTAAGAAATTTATGCTGAAACAAAAATTTTCGGGGCAGGTCAATAATGAAACTACCAGATCACAAATTTTACATGAAATTGTTAGCTTGTTAAAAATAAGACTAGTAGTTTTAAATTTTACACATCAATATTTACCTAGTAAAAATATAGAGTATTCCTGATTTTCTCCTTCTATCTCTCTATCTTAAGATTTATTTCGAAAAAATTTCAAACCAAGAAAAAACAATGAAAATAACGAGCATTTTTTAGCAAATTAACAAATGTGACTAGTTAAAAGATTTGGTAAATATGAAACTTTGGTAAAGAAAAAAACTTTTACAAAAAAATTTTAGGAATACTCTTTATTTTTACAAGGTAAATATTGATGTGTAAAATTTAAAACTACTAGTCTTATTTTTAACAAGCTAACAATTTCATGTAAAATTTGTGATCTGGTAGTCTCATTATTGATCTGCCCCGCTTTGGTTGTAAAAACTTAAGAAACGATAGCTCTAAAAGAAACAGATCAGATGACGAAAGTGGTACTGATAATGAATTTGACGCGTCCTTAACAAAGAGAAACCAACAAGTTAGTCAAAGTATTAATCAAAATGAAAAATTATTTTAAATGTATAACAAAAAATAGAATACGAAATTAATTAGCTTAAACTGGCAAAATTTTAAATCGAATCGAATTGTTATTGACAAAATTTTAAATAATTATGATATTTTATTTTATGTGAACATTCGCTCAATTCTGAAGAACACTTTCTTTTAACCGAAAATTTTCCTAATAAGAATTTATCTTTTCAATCCGACATGGATATTTATTATTTTGACTCTAATCGAAGAAGGCCATACGTCAAAAAATTTTGGCTCGTAAATAAAAATTGTAATTACTCGAATTTGAATTTTTAGACTCAATTTGTTCATTTTTGAAAATCAATATTGAAAATAAGTTTTTTAATTTTATTGGAGCATGAGTTACATTTGATATTGGAAAGAAAGGTTAGCAAATTTCAAATTCTTTTTATCGAATCTTGAAGGTTATCTAGAAATTTTTGAAGACGAAGAAATTTTTCTTTTAGGTGATTGGAACTGTGACTTATCGCGAGTGAAAAAATTTGATTAAAAACTTTATAGAAAAAAGTAAACTTATTGATTGTTTTACTATACTGTTATATAGTTATTCCTATTTAACTATAAGAACTCACTAGTGATGATCAACCATTATCTGATCTCGTGCTGAATAGACTGATCCTCATTAATATCAATTATTAATTATTTTTTACTTTTTAAGATTTTTTAAATTTCATTTTATTTAAATAAACAGATCGCAAACCGAGTAAGCTTCTTTTTATTATTTACCCAACCCTCGGCTAAAAAACATAGGTGGCATTTATTGTAAGAGATCCAGTTATGCTTAAGAAATTAGTTAATCTAAAAATTAGTGCATCTAAAATGTGTTCTTTGAAAATAATTGTGAATTATAAGTGAAATTTTAAAACCTGTGAGTTTTAAGATTAATACATTTCTTTGTGTGACTCTCATTCGTTTAGTCAGATTAAAAGTTAAGCTGTGTTAGAATTCAATTATTAAATCGTTCTTTTCTTGAAATAATGGAAAAAGAACTTGTCACTTGATTATTCTCAAGAAACAATAAAAAGTTTTTAGCTAATAAGAAACGGGTTTGGAAAGTATATTAAGATGGGTAAAATATAAAAAAAGTCATCATTAATTTTGTGCCTCAGTGACAATGATACCCAAAAAAATCGAAAAAAGCAGAAATCCAAAAGACTACCGCCCAATTAGTATAACCAGCTGTCTAGGTAAACTATGTGAAAAATTAATTTACCAACGTCTCATCAAATACCTGAAAGATAAAACATAATTCTTAAGCAACAATCAGGTTTTAGACAAAAAAGGCAGACAAAAGATAATTTAATTCATTTAACTCAAAAAATAATCGAAAATTTTAATCGAAAAAGAAAATTTGTGCTCTTTTCTTCGACATAGCATCCGCATTCGCACCTATCGCCAAGCGGAGCAAAAAAATCAAGCTGAGCTCTACTAGAAGAAAGAATATTGTTGAAAATACGATCTATTGGAGGTCTATTAGCTTCTATTAGCTGCTATTAGAGTTTATTAGTCAAAAGTATTTCATGAAGTAACTTCCCATCCCCCCCCCCTTCTTTTTGGTCTATTTGTCCGATTTGCAATACTTTTAAATGTATTTTGAGGTCTATTGGAGGTCTATTAGCTTCTATTAGCGGCCATTAGAGTTTATTATTCAATAGTGTTTCATTAGGAAACCTCCCCCCCCATTCTTTTTGGTCTATTTGTCCGATTTGCAATCCTTTAAATCTATTTTGAGGTCTATTGGAGGTCTATTAGCTTCTATTAGCGGCCATTAGAGTTTATTATTCAATAGTTTTTCATTAGGAAATATCCTCCCCCCTCTTTTTGGTCTATTTAACTTCCCACGTCGACGTCACTCGATCAAAACATCTATAAAAGTAATCAAATTTTATAGCAAAAACGTTGCCTTTTTGTAACCCATTATTAATGATAAATAAATTAGGAAGTTAATACCCGGGGTCGACGGCACATCAGATTTAGGCCGTCGACGTCGGTTTAACTTCCCACGCCACTCGATCAAAACATTGGAAAATATAAAAATATTTTTTTAGAACTAATCAAATTTAAATAAAAAAATGTTGCCGCCCTGTAACCTGGGGGCTCTGTGACCTGTGGGTTATGTGTTATTTATTTGTGAAAACATGAGAAAGTATTGCAAATAGGACAAATAGACCAAAAAGAGGGGGGTCCCCCCTCTTTTCATAAGCCAACTGGATGCTAATAGAAGCTAAAAGATGCCAAAAGATTCAAATAGATCTCTAAAAGATGCAAATCGACCGCCAATGGATTTTAATTAACATGGGAAAGTATTGCAAATAGGATAAAATAGACCAAAAAGAGGGGGGTCCCCCCTCTTTTCATAGCTGACTCGCTTCAAATAGATGTCGAATGCTTATTAATTCTTATTATATTTTTGATCGAGGATCAAAAAGTTTCATTTCGAGCTCAGCTGAGATTTAGGTCGTTCGTTGACGATACCTCCGCATTCGACAAAATATGGCATAACAGTCTGATTTACAAAATTATAAAAAATGGAATTCCTGACTATTTGATATCATAGTGTAAAAACTTCCTTGATGATCGTAAGTTTTATATTAAAATAAACAAAACTATGTCGAAAGAGTTTGTAATAAATGCAGGAGTCCCACAGGGCTCTGTTTTAAGTCCACTTCTTCTCTCGATCTTTATTAATGATATCGAAATTAAAAATAAAAAAAATACATTTTATTCTCTCCTATTCGCAGATGACCTCTGTACATATTTTATTTTTAAACGTAGCGGTTCACTGGAAAAAATAATTAATAAATATTTAAAAGACCTCAAAAGTTGGTTAATCGCTGGAGGCTTAAAATGTCGCCTGCAAAATGTAGTTATATTGTTTTTTCGAAAAGCACAAGGAAAACAAAAAAATTTAATTTCAAACTTTACAGCCAAAATATTAGCTATAATCCAAAGCCCTGGGAATAACATTCGATAAAAGATTAAATTTCAAACATCAAGTTGAAAATATTAGAGAAAGATGTTTTAATCTCTTAAACTGTCTTAAAGTCTTGTCTCAAAGATCATGGTGTCTTAATACAAAAACTTTAAAAAATATTTATCTTGCTCTTATTCGATCCATTTTAGATTACTCGTCCTTTATACTTCCAACTTTAACTAAAACAAGAATTAGAAAACTCCAAGCTATACAAAACAACGCAATTAGAATAATTCACGATAAAGATTTCAAAGAAAGCACAGCTTCATTGCAAGAGATTTCTGGTCTACCACACATAGTTTCAAGTTACCAAACTTTAAACAAAAAGTATTTCGATAGTGCTATAATAAACAGTAATCCCTTAATAGAAGAATTAATGGGTGAATATAACATTATTTGTGAATTAAATCCAAAAAAATACCAAACAATTTTGTGTGATTACTTTGACTAGAATTAACTCATTTAAATTTTAAAATTATTAATGACTATTTGATTCGTATTATTTATTTTATTTTTTAATATTTTTTGTCTTACTTTCAGACTTTTGCTATAACGGCTTTTGGTGGTGCCAATTAAATAAATTAATTAATTAAAAAAAAAAAGTCATCATTAATTTTAATCAAAAATTGTAGAAAAACAACTAAGAATTTTATTGAACAATAAATAAGCCAACAAAAAGTAGGTAGAGTTATCCTAAACAATATGAGATCTCGAAGTGTATTCTATTAAGAAACAAATGTTAATATATGATTTGCAAGGTTTGATAGTTTTGTAGGACGGGTCAAGGGTAGGTAAAAAATAAAAGAGCTTAATCGGGTTAGTTGATACTGGTTTTTAAAATAAATTAAATTCAAAATATAATAAAAATGATACTATAATCTGAGATGAAACCGAAATAATAATTTTGTAAATAAAGACAACTCTCTTCAGCACGAGTTGATAATCACTAGTGCGTGCTTATAGTTATAAATTTTTAACTATTTAACATACCAAATCACTAAAAAAAAAAAATTTAAATTAATCATATTTTTAATAATATTTTTTTTCAATATCTTTCGTTCGAATATGCGAATTTCTCGAGTTTCCTAATTCGAACACTACAATTTTAGCGCTCTTCCACATATTTTCCAATTTTGAAACAATGTAATTCATTGTTTACAACTGACATGTTTTGTGTCAGATTTTTTCCGCTGGTTGTAGTAGTTGATACTTCTCATTACCATAAAACGTTCTACAAGGTCACACAGCTCTTTCATGACGACCTCCTTACAAATTTGACAACCGGTCTAGACGTCCATCGAAAAGGTAAATTTTTTGACAAGTTTCCTATATAAATTTTTATCAAACGCTGATCGATAGAACACTTAACCGAACCACTTTTAACCACCTTGATTTACGGCAGCCGACTTGAACGGTCACATGCCATTGTTTACACATCATAACCATTGCAAAGTATTTTTTTTCAAAAATTTTCTAACACGATTAAACTAATAACGTAAGATTAGCTTTTAAAAATTTCCTTTTCAATTCAAATAAAACCTTGACACTTATTTTAAAACAGTTTATTCTTAGCAGTTTATTTTAAGTATACAACATTTAATACATATATAAATTTTTTTTTATCAAAGAAGAATAAAAAGAACGGGTCAAAAAAGGGTGTAAAAAAAATAATTCATCAAAAAATTCTTCAGCTTCTTGACTAAGACTACAAGTATAATCATTTAAGGTTAAGTTGAGGTTCAATATACAACGTTTAAATCGATTAAGATGAACAACTTTTCTTTTCTTTCCGCTTAAGCGCTTATTTTATAATTGACTTGGCCTAAAAATAAATTAAATAGCTAATTTCGGATTTTTCCCTTTTTTGCGTTCGAAGTTTATCAACCATACCTTATCTTTTAGGGTAAAAACAGCGCCTGTAACATTTCTGTCATATAAAATATTTGTTTTATCCACATTTAACTCCGTATTTTTTCGTACCGTCTCAGAAATTTGTTTAATCGGTCCCTCATTTGTTTCACATATTAAGCCCAATCTAATTCTAATAGGTTATAACTATTTTCGTTAAATTGGTCGATAGGTTACTTAGGCTGACGACAATAAACCATTTCATACAGTGTATAACCAGTAGCTCTATGAACAGCGTTCCGATAAGCAATCTATAAGTTGTTAAGTAGAAGGTCCCAATCATCCTGATTTTCGTTAAAAAATCTGTGCAACATGAATATCAATTTTCTGTTAAACCTTTCCGTTTGCCCATCACACTTTGGATGATATGGTATTGTTCTCAATCAATGAACATCATGAACTCTAAAACTTTCTTCCTTGATTTGAAAATAAGCTCATTGGATCAAAATGTCTGCAAATCTGTTCAATGAAACAATTGGCTACAGTCCCATGTTTTCAATGAGAAAAATTTCACATTTTTCTTTTTTTGAACTAACGTTCCTTTTCTATTTTTTAATTTTATTTTTTGTGAAATTTATAAAAAGAAAAAAAAACAATTTTTTCTTTACTTCTTACATATTTGTGCTTATTTTTACGTTATCTTTCTTACTAGAATGTAAGCTTCCTAAAATTTATTAAATTTTCATAAAACTACACTGATATGTACTACCTATTATGTGACTTTGTTTAGAAACTTAAGAAATAAAGAATAGAAAAGATTATTCAGCGGTGCATAAAAACTACGCTCTCTAATTTATTTCAAATTTCAATATTTCAAAATGATTATTTTGTATGAAAATATTAATAAAATTTTAAGAAGAAAAAAATTTAATTTTAGTAAAATATAAAATTATTAATTTAAATTCATTTTTTAAAATTTCATGAATTGAAATTAAAACTAATGCTTCAAATGTAATAAATAAATAAAGATTATATTCAGTGATTAGAGCGAGAATAGATGGAATCCTAATTTTAATTATTACATCCGTTAAAAACTTTAAAAAAAAATTAATTGAAGATATAAGACAAATATCACAAAAAATTAAGAATTTAATTACAATTTTGAATTGTTTCTTATACTTCTTCAAATTTATAGATGATTGGGTAGATCTTGATCTTAAAATCCGTTTTATAATAATTGCAATTGCAAAAATATAGATTATGTTTGTTAAAATTGAAGGCATAGATAATAATAAAATGATAATTAATAAAACTGCTTGTTTTGAAGCTGAATTTCTGATTTGTATATTACAATCTAAATTATCATGCATCATGGTAAAAAATAAAAGCCACCCGACAGCGTATATTAAAAAAATTGAAAGAACCAAATAGATAATAAAATTTTTAGTGCTTTTTAAATAATTATTTAAAGCAAGATACATTTTGGTAGCATTAATTGATGACAAGTGAAACAGGGAGTAAAACATAAAGATAAAAAAATATTCCTGTTGAATTATACCTAAAGAATTAATTGAAATATTTGCATATTTATCCATCACCGAGAGACGATTTAAAATAAAAAAATCATTAAATGAAAGGTAAAGTTTGAAAATGATAAAAACCGTGCATAAACTTGATAGAATCCAAACTTCGACTTTTATTAATTTGTTTTTAACTTTAAAAATAATAAATATCGTAAAAATTTCAAACAAGGTTGAGATTAACATAATTAAGTGAACAGCGTTTAATGATTGTTGGTTTGCAATAACGTTTTTCTGACAATTAATTGTAATGTTAGTTTTATTGGCATTCCGACTTAAAGCTTCAAATGAAATATTACATTCTGGGTTTTCGCTAATATTTTGGTACATTTTCAATTCTTTTGAAATTAGAGTTTTAAAAAAAATCTGTATAAAACTAATTTTAAAAGAATTTAAATCAAAATCATTTCCCACTTTTTTAACAGGAAACTTTTTTTAATGGAAATTAAATAGTTTTAATTTTATTATTTTTAATTTACATGCTTAATGGTTTATATATCTATCCAAAAACACGTAGAATTGGTTTTAATAAGCTTTATCTAAAAAAATGCTTAATTGATCTAAAGCAAAAAATGCCTCAAAAATTCTCAATTAAGTTGGTCATAATTTTTAAAAATAAAACTTTTTTTTCACTTTTTTTTTAAATGAAATGTCATTAATTTAAATAATTTATTCGTATCATAGTAAATTTCCACTTTTATTGTTCTCCAATTAAGAAAAGGTGTGAATAGCGGAAAAAGTTAAAATAAAAGTGAAAAAATACTCCTAATTATAGTTTTTTTAAATAACCAATTATTTTTATTTTATAGAAATTATAATTTATATTTTTATTTATTATTATTAAGATAGACTCGATTTTTTTCTAAGAGAAAATCTCACCCATAGATAAAATCATTTTGAAAAATGCTTCATTATAAGGTTCATCTTTACCAAAAACTAAAAAAGCCGAATAAAGATGATCTTGGAGATTGCAAAGAAATAGAGACAAGTCTTTACGTTGCTCGGCTTTATGCTAGAGCAAAAATGATGAAGTTTCAGAATTAGATAATGTTTTCCTCCAAATAAAAAGTATTAAACCGTCTGAAAGTGTCTCTAAGCTAGACGAATTTATTTCCTATTTTACTAGAACTCGGATCTTACATAAGATTTTTACTTCATTTACATGGAATCATTTTAATATTGAAGGTCCAAGCACCAATAATCATGTAGAGGGGTTTAACCTCAAAATTAATAACTACATTGACAAAAACCATCCTCATGTTTACTCAGCCATTAACACGTTGAAAGGCTTAGAGACAACTTTAAGTTTTAATTATTTTAAAGAAAAAATGGAGATATTTGTCAAGTGCCGAGAAGACCAAGGGACATTCAAAGAGACGTAATGCTCGACTATCTAAAAAACAAAATGCTTTCAAAGATTCTTACATTTATTAGCTACATTAAGAGAGCCAGTGAATTATTCAGATACGATAAATCGTTAAGTCAATCAAAATTTCAGCTACCATCCCAATTGAAAGAAAATGCATCAAATGTTAAAATTTTTAAATTTAGCAACCAAAGTTTTGCATTTATCAAAACGTATATGCATGAAAATAGAGATGCCTTGATTGAAATAACAAAGAATTTACGCATATATGCCCAAGTTATTTATCCTGTTATATACAAATGAAACTGTTCAAATGTTGTAACCTTACAAACAACAGTAGATAGGAATTGTCTATATCATGCGATTTCAACTGCAATCAGTGGTAATGAGCAATTATGGAAAAAAATCAAACTAGGGATGATTTTTATGTTTTTTGAATATGAAATGTATTTTAGAAAACTTTTTTTTAGCATTGGGATGGATTCTAATTATGAAAATTTTATTGAAAATTCATCCAAGTTAGGTATATTTGGATCCAGTTTAAATATTCTCGCTATTAGTTTGTTATTATTTAGACCATTGCATATTTATGAAACTGGTCCATTGTCATTTATTTCCGATATCCGACAACTAAAAACTTGTCCAATTTACCTGTCTCTTAACAACATTCATTTTTTCCCTATTTTAGCTTTTAATTATCCTTTTTTTGTTCCCTTTCCTAATGCTAATCATTTAAAACATGTAAAATTTTCTATTGATTCATTAATATTTTATTAATTACATAATTTGCAAATTTATTTTTTTTTCGTTTTTATTGGATTTTTTTTTGTCGAATAGAAATTTAAAAAATTAATTATAAAATTAAAATTCTTCCTGTGTTAGAAAAAAAAACACATTTTTATTCATCTTTAGCGTTTTTTATTTACGCCGTTAAGCGTTGGCTTAAAACCGTAGAATCGAGAAAAATATAAAAAAATTATGGTTAGCACCCTTTTGCTAAATTAATATGAACATAGAGAACAATATAATTTACTTTCTTTTAATAATAATTTTTTTTCTTTAATTTCAGAATTGTCAAAAAAAAATTTTTGGCTGAAAATATTTTCAGAATTTTTCAGAATTTTTTTTCAGAAATTTCAGAAACTCTGAAATTCTGAACTATCTTCTGATAGGTAAATTTATTCATCTTCTGTTTCTTAAAAATCAGGAATGACACGTTAGATCTCAGTTTATCGAATCATTTTGGTTTTGAATTCAATTTCTTTTAAGATCTTTAATTAAGAACAATTCAAAATAGTCAATCAGTTTAAAAACATTCATTTTCTCATCTTAGCTTTAAGAATTAATAGAATTTTAAAAGATTTTTGAAAAGTTTTCAAAGTTTTTATTTTGAATAAAGCGAAAAAAATTCAATTCAACACTTTTTAAAATTACTTAGCCCAAAAGACATAACATCAAATTCAAATCATTTAAATTTTAGTGTTCAATAAATTTCATTATTTGGCAGAACTATGTAAAGAGTTAATTGGCAAAAATATTTTAAATATTTATAATTTACTTTCTTTAATTGAATTGAACAATTGATTGTTTTGATTAAAAATTAGTATATGGTTCAATTTTTGAACCATTTATAAAATTATTTTATTACTTCAAATATTTCTGATGATGATTTAATAAAATTTAATAAAACCAAAAATCAAAATTTAGTGAATTTGACTTGTTTTTGCCTAAAAGAAGTCAATTAAGATAAAATTTTAACATATAAATCTCTTTTCCACACTTTGTTTAATTATAAATTTTACTTATTTTTTTCTCATCAAAATCATAATTATCGAATCAAAGGTCTGGTTATGGGCATATTTATTATATCGGGAATATAATTTGAGCATAACTATACAAAAACGCGCATCCCCTGAGATTTATCTAATATATAACTTTCTATATATCATTAGAATCGTCTCGTCGAGCTGAGAATATATATCATGCTCACTTGTCTAACGGACACTCCGTTTTTCGATTAAAATAAAAGTCTTAGAAAAAAAACTAAGTTTTTGAACATCCAGTATTTGCCTCAAAAAAGTGGTACCATTATTATTACACTACTATTGACTCTCAATTTTCAAAAAAATTATCTTTTTTGAGATAAGTACCTTTCATATGTGTAAATTTCTAATTGTGATTACTTTTTTATAAAGATGGACAACATACTCAATTGACATTGTACTAAAATTTCTAAATTAAGATAAACAGATATACAGCACTTGCCTCGAAAAAGTGGCATTACCATTACCGTTACCGTTACCATTACAATTTTCGAAAAAAATACCTTTTATAAAAAAAAAATTTATAAAAGGTATTTTTTTCGAAAATTGTAATGGTAACAGTAATGGTAATGGTTCGAGGCAAGTGCTGTATCGGACTTTTCCTTTCTTTATCATATTTTTTATATCATTTTACATAAATATTCTTCAAAATCGCAAAGTTTAGATACTGAAGCTTTGAATTGCCGAAATCTTAATTTTAAAAATTTCGTGTAAATTGCATGATATTAAAGTTTTTTAAATATTAGGTTTTAATTTAAACCGGGAAGGTTTCGATTTTAAAAACGGTTCTTATTCGAATTTAAGACGTTATTTTAAATTTATCCCGTAATAAAATCGAAAATGTCCCGGTCTAAATTACCGCCTAAATTTGGGTACAAAAACGAATTTTTACCACTGGTACAAAATCGATAAATTCGCTCTTATACCGGGTTTACTTATGAGGTATTACGGTAATAATAACCTAATTTTCGAATATAATTTCAATATGAATTATAAGTGAAATTTTGATAACTATGAACGAGAGTTTACGGAAATAGAAAAACTTTCCTTTTACAGTCTATCATTCGTTATTATTATTACCGTATTTCCTCAAATACAAGCTCACTCGAATAAAAGCGCGAGGCTTGTATTTGAGACAAAAAAAACCTTTTATTTGAATTATTTTCGATTCAAAAATTGTCTCGATTAGAAGATTGTTTTATTTAAAATTTTAAATTCACACAACTTTATAACAAATAAATTATCAACAACATTATTTTTTTATTACTGTAAAAGATTCAAATAAAAGATCTTTATTCTTTTATTTGAGTCGTTTTTTAAAACCAAAAAAAATTCAAATAAAAGGTCTTCAAAAGATAGCGACTCGATCTTGTATTTGAGGAAATACGGTAAAAATTGGAAATTTTTTCATGGAAAAATAGAGGGGAATCTTTAAAATTATTTTAGAACCAATGACAAATCTGTTCACCAAATTGATATTTTGATGTATGAACATAAAAATGGACTTGATAATAAATGTCAAAATAAACTTTACATATAAACTTACTGATTAAAAAAAATTCCCAGTAATTATACTAATAATAACTAATAATTAATTTAAATTATGTTGATGTTTTATTTTTCTATTTCTTGAAAAAACAAAAAATTATGACTCCATTTCTTTCAAATTAAGAAAAAAAAATTTTTTTTTTAAGAATTAAATAAAATTAAGCTTAAAAAATAAACAAACTTTATTAATTCCTGTTGCGTTTTATTTTTGTTGAACATGACCATACTGAACGGTAAAAATAGCCTAAACGAATAGCATGGACTTTGATCACAATTTCATAGACAAGTTACTTCCTCATGTAAAATCATTTTCATACACTTGGTTTCACTTACAAGCAGCCAAGCGAAAACACTTTAAAAATGAAGATAAAAGAATGAATTATGATGATGAGTTGAGGCTTAAAAATCAATTTATGAACGAATCTCCGATGGTTAAACTAAAATGGGCTATTCGACTTTTAATGAAGCTCAGAAAAGACATTCAAAAATCCAATCAAAAAGATATGATAGAAATAATCACTAGTTCAAAATCGGCAAACGATCCCACGCAGTGTGTTTTAAGTAATCCTGATATGAAAGGTAAAATGAGGAGAATTGATTGTTTACGTCAGTCAGATAAAGTTTGGCGTCTAGATTTAGTTATGGTTGTTTTATTTAAAGGTATACCTTTAGAGAGTAGTGATGGTGAACGTATCGATAAATTACCTGAATGTAAATATCAGAATTTATGTGTCAATCCGAATCATGCTTTTTTAAATGTTAGAGATTTAGAAATTTTTTTAGCTAATTATATAAATAATTGTAATAATAATAACACTATAGTCAATTCTAATCAATCGAATGTTCTTGGTGATGCAAAATTATATTGTGGTAGAAGTATTTTATCTCGGAGTGTTTTTACACCACAAGAATTTTTAACTTTAACGGAGATTTCCATTGTTCATGGAGCTTCTGAAGCTGAAATTAAAAGTAAGAAAATTGTACAACCCTAAAACATTTTTTAAACCGAATTTAATATATTTTTGAAATTAAAATTTTCACCAAACCGGTTTAATTAAAAAAAAAACTTGACTGTCAATCATTACTTATAAAAAGTTCATTTCTGAAGTAAGTTGACATGTTTTTAAACATATCTCAAGCTGCGCTAAAACATCCGATGAACGTCTTTAACATCTCAAGAGCAAATTTCAACAAATATTCTTGAATATTCGTTTAAAAGTATTAGTATTTTTTGCTTAAGCAATAAACATCGTCTTAAACACTACTAAAGTATTGCTTTTTGACTGTTTAGGTTTAAAATATCTTAACATGCTTTTAAACAACGTCTTAAACAGACTGTCAACTTGTTTTAGAAATGTACACTGACAATATAGAATATAATTTGAGTTTTATTTATATTTTAGACTCAAATTATATTCTATACGCAAATTCGGACAAATAATTTAAAAATGCATTTTTTTAATTCTTATGAATTATCGATTGCAAGTTTCAAATACGCAATATTTTTCAATCGACTCCATCCAGTGGTCAAAAATCCTAAAAAAACGGACTCGACTTTTTTTTTGTCCAAGTCGACTCAAAAAATAAAGTCGATTCGAGTCGACTAAAATAAATATTACATTTTAAATATTACAAAAGAGCTAATTTGAAGTATTTGATTTTTGAGGTCAATTTCAAAAATATGTTTACTTTTTAAGAAAATTCCAATTAGCTTTTTCAATCGAAATTGAATAATTCATTTACATAACATATTTTCTTTTCGAATTTTACTTAAATTTTGTTTTTTCTGAATTTAAAATTTATACGACCAAAAAATTGATTTTTTGTGACCAGATTAAAAACTTATGTGACCAATAATTTAAAAATTTAAAAAATGTCTGGTCACATAATATGTGACCAGAAAATAGGTGACCAGGAAAAAAAAGCCTGGTCACATAACAGGCGAGACCCAAAGAATCAATTTAATTTTTATAAAATTATAAAAATGATTTTACTATTTAATTATTTATTTTAGTCACATAGAAAGCTCTAAAACTTAAGGGGTAATTATCACACTACCACTTTAAATCAAGATTTTGATTTTTAATTTTAAAAAACTTGTTTTAATTAATGAAAACTCTAACTGCAATCTTAAAATAGATACTTAATTCTTTCTAGAGAATATGCTTATTTTAGAAATTTTTTTAAAGAGAATCTTATCATCTTTTAGTTATCAAGTAGAATATCTTAAAAATTTTATTTTTTCAAAAACAAATTTGAATAAAGATTTAATTTTATTTCCTTTCTAAAGCAAGCTTAGTGACTACAGGCTCATCAAGTATAAATACTCATTACGGCTCCGATAACGATAATGAAGACGGAAACGAATCAATAATTCATCAACAACCTCAAATAGACGATAAAAGCTTAATCAAAAATGTCATACAATCAAGTGTATCATCTCAAGCATTAAATTCAAGTGGTTTATTAGACTCAGACACCTCTCAACCGACAAATAAAAGACCTAAAAAACCAAAACAAGCTAAAATAAATGAGACTTTAAATCAAGATAGCCCTAAATCAAAATCGAACCAAAAAATAAATGAATTAATAGTAAATTTAGAAAAGCAACAAAAGAGTGATATTAAGCCTGATTTTGATATCAAAGTCGATTTGAGTGTCAAAAAGCCGTCACTTAAACGTCGTCGGTCAAGTAATCTTATGAAAACAAATGAACAAGTGCCTGTTCTAGATGAGAATGCAATAACTGATCCCAGCGATGCACCAGAACCATTGAATCAAGTAATTGCACCAACTCAACTAATAAGCACTGAAGATCAATCATCCCAGTCTTCACAACAAGATGACGAAATTCGAGAACTTCTCAAAACCCGTAACAAAAATAGTAAAAATTTAGCTCATGAATTAAAAGATTTAATACAAAATGACCAAAAGGATAAAGCCGATCTATTTCTTAAAAAATTGTTAAACAATTCTAGTCAACATCAATCGAGTGATGCCATAAACAGTATCAATTTAAATGATACACATGCAATAAAGGCAGCCACGCCGGTTTTTGAGTTACTCATGAGCCCATTGTTTAATAGTATTTTACCAAATTCAAATTCGAATTCGTCATCAAGTACTAGTTCAAGTAATTCAATTAACTCGACTAATGGACAACAACATGTTCGAACTACTTTTAATAATACCTTATTTATACAAAACCAAAATAAATCGAAATCTCCTCCTGTTTCTAAGAAAGCTAAGTTAGATAATAAGAAACATAAAAGTAAGTGTTATTTAAAATTGAAATTTCAATTAAAAAATATTTTTTTAAACCTTTGATAAACGATTGTCGGAAAAAAGTCTATAAGAAAGATATCCTTTACGTAAATTTACGTAAAATCGAAAAAGTCCAAAAAAATTTCGACTATTTCGAGGATTTTTAAGATTTTTTACGAAAAAAAAAATTTTAACAAAAATAGTAAAAATTTGTAAACTTTTTTATTTAGATCGATTTAGTGGGTGATTGAGGTATGTAAAAAATTTAATAATTCGAAGGAAACAAACTTGATTTTTTATGGAAAACGTATGAATCCTTAACATAGATGACTGTTTTTTTAATTATTACCGTAAACTCTTGCCTATAACTCTAATGGAAGCACATGGGATTTCCCAATCACTTTCCATTAGAGTTAAAGGCAAGAGTTTACGGTATCATTTTTCATAAATCGATCAAAATAATAACTTTTGTAATGCTTTATAACATAGAGCACTATGAAGCTGATAACCTAGAAAAATTTTAATTTTTGATTTAGGTGTGAGTTTAAAATCGTTGCTAACCCTTTAACTACCAATGTCTTAATTTGCAACACAAGATAAAAACACATGTTTTTAAATCATCATAATAAAATATTAAATAGATCTGTCTTTTTGTTGTCTTCCAATTTTGAAATATTGGTTGTTAAAGGGTTAACGTATTTGCTCGATTTTAACGACATGTTGTTAAATATCGAACCCTGAAGTTTTTTAAGAAATAACGATATTTCTTAAAGCATTAACGTTGGAAATTCGGATTTTAAAAATCCTACTTTTCAACAATTTTAGATTTAGAGGAATCGTTTATAGGAGAAGGTCACAATGAAAATAGATTTACCTTAAAAATTGCTTTTAAACTCGAGACTCTATTTTGCTAGACTCTCTTTTCCTCTTTTTTTCTAAATGCTCATCCTAAATTTTTATAAAAAAATTTGCGAATTAACAGCGTACCCAAGCCGAACCGTACAAAAAAAAATTATTTTAGTACGCTTCGGGAAGGGTCCGGCGTTAATCCGGTAGAAATGCTGTACATCGGAAATTGTAGAATTAAATTATAAATGGGGAGACTCGCGCCACCCTCTTTATAAATTTTTTCTTTTCTTTTAAAAAGGACTTCACCAATTGATTACTAATTATTTAATTCGGAAAAAATTCTTCAAAAAGGTTAGAGCTAGAAAGATATGTTTAAAAAAACTAAATTTTTGTTGCTTAAAAGAACGAAAATTTTTTAATAATTCTTTTTTATTTTCTAGATGTATCGAATCAAGCGACAAATCAAATAAACACATCATTAATAAATGCATTAAAATTCGACTCTAATTTAAATGCTAGTTTTGACGAACTCTTAAACAATTTAACTCAGCACACGAATTCTGCTAACACTCATCAAACAGAACTAACGCAACAACAACAACAATTTATAAACAAATTAATATCTTTAAGTCCGACTTTTCAATTTGTAAACAAATCAAAAAGCCGAGTTCAAACACCTAGTCAAGCAGAAGAAGAAACAGAAAAGGAAACTAGCTCAAGTCCACCCCCACCGCCATCGATTGGCGCTACAGTCAATCCAAATAGTATTACAATTGCACCATCCCCAACCAAACTTCTAGTCCAATCAAATAATAGTATTCAAATAATGCATAGACCAATTCCAATTTTACAAAAAGCTGATGCTGTAGTATCTACATTAATTAACAATTTAAATAAAGAACAAAACACGAATACACAAGTCCAAATAAATTCTCCCATTATGTTCAATAACAACTCTCTTTTTTCATCGAATTCAAATTTTTTCTCTAATTATCCGAATATAAGTCCAGCTATGAACGGCAGTGGTAGCCCAACTAGCAATCTTTTTCCATCTATAACTTCTCTTTTTCAATCGCCTATTGGAACACCTAGAGTAACACCAACGCCTCAACAATTTGCTGCGTATTTTTTAAGCGATGATCAATATCATTCTCTTATTTTTCCCAATGGAAACTCAGATGATCAAACTAATATCTTAAATATTTATCAATCAAACACTGGTCATTTATCACCGTTAATATTTAATAACATAATAAACCCGGTCACTCAAAATGAGACAACAGCAGGAAATAATCAATCGACTAATTCAAATCAAAAATCGAATTTAGTTGTAACTTCAACAAATAATTAATTTAAAGGCCTAATTTTTTTTTTGTTAAAGAGTTTTAGTATTTTATTCATCCCCTTTTTTTTCTCATGTAAATTCAATGGCATACTTATTATTAAGGCTAATAAAAGACAGATTCAATTTCTGTCTTTTAAATATATTTTATACTATGTATATATAAGAAATGGAACAATTTTTTTACTGATTTTTTTTGGCCTATTTTTTTTCTTCCATGTTTTTTTTTGTTTTTTTTTTTGGATTAATTTAAAAAAATTTAAAAAATAAATATTTACTATCTGGTGTTTTAAATTTTGGAATTTAATAAACTTTTTTTTGTACTAAATTTTTTCATTTTCACTTTTTACAAAATAATTTTTTTTGATTGAGTTTAATAAAAAAAAAAATATTTATTAGTAAACAAAAATGATCCAGTCAAATTAATTTATCCGCAACATACATGAAGCATAAATTTATCAGTATGTGACAGATATATCTGTAATTTTTTTAAGCGATGGATTTTGAACATTTTGTAACAAAAATACGCTTAAGCGAAGTTAAAAAAAAAGTGAAACTCAAAATCTGGCAGATAAGCGGTTTTGCAAGATTACAAGGCTATTAAACTGTGAAAAAAAAACTCAAGAAAAAAATTTATAGAACATTGATTCCACATAAACTATTACTTTTTTAGAGCAAACATATTTTGAAAAAAATATGTAAATTTTTAACACAAATTCAGTTATCAACTATAAATTGGTAAAAAATTTAGTTTTTGAAAATTATTTTTAAAGTTTAAAAAGTATTTTAAAATTTTTATCTATAAGAGTTTTTCAAAACTAAATTAAATTCGCTTATGTGTAATTCAAGTTTTTGACAAATATATTTTATGTGATTAATCTCTTTTTCATTGATATATTTTTCATTTATGTGGCATTATTTATTTTTTTAAATCTTATTTTATGTTTATTCAATCTTCACCCGAAACAGGGAAGTATCCTAGGATCTTTACTATTCTTAATTTTCATTAACGATCTAGTTCACTATATAATCAATTTTGAAGTTACCTTTTTGACTCAATCTCTTTAAGTGAAATAAATGTTCAAGTTTTTGATTCATTTAAACTTCTAGTTATAACTATTGATAATAAACTAAATTTTCTTAATTATTTTTGCGAACTCAGAAAAACAATAAAAATAATCAATAAATAATTTAAATTTACCGTGGTGGAAATGCGTTTGTCACATGATGTTAGCTGACGTCACATGACGTCAATTGACGTCATGTGACAAACGCATTTCCACCACGGTATGAGCTTTTCCATCTATCTTATTTAAGCTTTTCAACATCAACCCAGTAGGCAGAGATGTGAATGATTTTGTATCATTAAATAACAATTTAGAACGACCTAACCTCAATTGTTTGTTCACCGATTTTTACTACGGATATCAAATTTTTTATTTTTCTATAATGAGGAATCGTAATTCTCCATACGAATCAAAAACAACTTTAAGTAAAATAATGAACTTTATCGTCCGTATAGAAATAATAAATCTCTTATTATACCATTAAAAGTAAGTACAATGACTATGGTGAAAGAAATTTTGGATATTTTTTCCCTAACTTTTATTAAAGAACACTGGTCTTTCAAGAAAGAGTTTGGTACTAAGCCGTTTAAGTGAACTGAAATACTTACATGCATGATTTACGCGTTCGCTTGAAAAAATTCTGTTAAAATTTATTGCCTATGTGGTTTAAAGTGTAAAATAAACACTTCGCTTTATATCGCAAAAATTTTCTTCAACTTGAAAATTTACAATAATAATATCATTATAATTTTGTTCTTAAATCAAGTTAAATTTTTGATGAAAAATTGTTGATTTTATGACTAAAAGTTTTAAGTAGTGAAGGCCTATATTTTCATTGAATATGAATTTAAAAAACGTGTTAGTTGAAAATATAAAAAAAGCTTTAATTTAAAAGAGGAAAACTTTTAAAATGCTTTTAGAAATGTTATCCGTTCAGAAAAATATTAAATTTGAGCATAATCGAAGTATTTTTTACTTTTATAAAAAGTGCATTTTTAAATGATAAATTTTTTCAAAATGTTCAAAAATACAAATGAAAAATCAAACTTTAATCTTTCGAGTGGAAGAATTGATGATGAAATTTTATTTGAAAATATCAACTTTACTACTCAATGTCAGAAAAACCTTATTATAAAACAACAATCACTAAGTTTAATTCAATACATTTTTTTAATATCAATAATCTTTGAAATTTTTACGATTTTCATAATATTTAAAGCTAAGAAGAAATTGATTAAAGTCGAATTTTGGATTCTATTAAGTTTATGCATTACAATTGCCATTTACAAACTATACATTTCATTTTATGATTTATTTGTTTTAAAATTTTTCCTAGAAATTGATATTTATTCATATATTTCACTAGATTCTTTATCCGTAATTCTTCAAGAATATTTTTTTATCTTTATGTATTACTCCTTATTTCATTTGTCATCAATTTATACTACCAAATTGTCTATTACTTTAAATAATTGGCTGAAAAGAAATAACATCTTTATTACTTATTTGCTTCTTTCAACTTTATTAATTTACGCTCTTAAATGGGTTTCATCTTTTGCAACTACGAACAAAACAGATTGTACTCTGCAAATCAGATTTTCAGGTCCCAATAAAAGACTAGCCCTAATTTTTATTTTAGTTTTATCTATGCCTACAATTTTTACCAACATATTCTATATTTTCGCAATCGCAGTTATTATTAAACGGATTTTTAGATCAATATCGACACAATCATCTACTAAATTGAGAAAACAAAAGAAACAATTCAAAGTTGTAGTTAAATTCTTAATATTTTGCGATATTTGTCTTACTTCTTCAGCTAATTATTTATTTAAGTTCTTAATGGAAGTGATAATCAAAATTCAAATACCAAATATTCTAGAATTTATCTTAAAATATAGTGGTCATTTCTTGATTACATCGGAGGCTTTAATTTTAATTTTGATTCATGAAATTTTAAAAAAAGAATGTAAAATAATAATTTTATATTTAAATCAAAAATTTAAATTTTTAAAATCAAGATTATTTAACTTGTAATTTTTTATTAAATTTTGAATTTATAGAAGACTCTTTCTTATTAAAATCTAAAAAACATAGCAGATATTTGATTTGTTGTTCTTCGGTTTATATCAAACTAGTTCGACCCGTTGCTTTGCGGCCGGTTTTTATATATTTAATTGAATAAAATTTTTCAATTTGAAAAAATATTTTAATCTTTTATTGAAAATTTATTTTTAAAAAAATTATTCAATGACTTTCGTAAATAGAATATTTTTTGTACAATTCTCTCGGTTATTTAGGCAAATTTTTTAATTATTTTTATTTCTAACTCATCATGTGTCAAAACTTTTTCGTCAAGGTAGAACCCAATATTTGTTAAAGTTTGCCCTTGCGATTTATTGATTGTCATTGTGAAGACTGGTCTAATTGGGAACTGTAAACGTTTTAAATCAAATGGGAGACTTGAATCTATTTTTTTCTTTTATTCGATAGACAATCTTTTTTTTACTTAATTTTTTATTCTTTTTTAAATAGTTGGTCATCGAAAAATTTTTAAAAATAAAAAAAAAATTATAATTGAATTTTCAATTGTTTAATTTGTCAATTAATAACATATCAATATATATTAATACGCAGAACCATTTGATTAACTACGCTCGTCAAGCGTAGCTCGTTAATCGGACACAAATTTTTTAAAAACTTTTAAAATAGGTTCGATAATTGATTTAAAACATTAATTATTCCATAGAACCATCGGAACCTTTCGGCTGCAACCAATTCCTCAAATCTTAAAAAAAAAATATAAATCTATACATTTAAGTTCACATGATGTAGTTCAAATATATTTTGTGGCTTTTTTCAAATTTTTATTTTTTTTCTATTCGTTTTAAAATCCCAAGAATTCGGTTAATTAGAATACTTTACGACCTTCTTATTTGAGCATTATGCAAAGGATGAAAAATTGTTAGCATTTAGCACATTGTCAATTATGTTATTTTTAAAAGATCATAAACAAGGTAATAAGCCATAAATAAATAAATTTTATATTTAAACATATAAAGCATTTATAAAAGAGATTTAACTTTTAAAATCACAATAAAATAAAAAGATAAATATTTAAATTTCAAAAGTGTAGGTGCTTGAAATATAGTGTTTATCTACCAATTGTAAAGTAAAGTTTGAATAAAGCCTAAAGGACTAAAAAATATTGGAAAACTCAAAAATTTGAATATCTTAAGGAAAGCAATTTTTCTTTTTTTTTTTGAATGTTTATTGAAAAAGAAAATAAAGAAAAGAATTTTGTAAGACTTCATTCAAATTAACAAAAATGATTAATTAAAATTCAAGTGATTGGAAATAATTTTCTTAAATAAAAGTTTGTCGAAAAAAAGGAAAATATTTTCAAAATTTTAAAATTTCTTCTTTGTTTGAATAACAGGTAATTTAAAGTATATACATTATTTCTTTGAATTTGTCACTTTTGGCATAAGTAAAAAAATTTCGAAATTCTCAAATTTAAATGAAAATACTTGAAAAAAAAAATTCTTTCTTGAAAAAAGCCAAAAGGGAATTTTTTCTTCAAACTCATTACCAAAGCCTAAAATGTAGACAAAGCTACATTAATAACTACAAATAAAAAATGGTAAACTTTTATTAAAATTTTATGAAAATTGTTTTAAGTATTTAAACAAATATGCTACAACAAAAATAATAGAAAAGAAAATTTATAGCTTTTTTTTTTTATTATTTAAATAAGTATGAATCATACTTAGAGATTTTTTTTTTCTAAATTAATTAACAAGAGAAACCTTTAATATTCTACAAGATTTTTCTTTTCTTATCAATTAAAATTTAGCTATAAAAAGTTTTAAAAATATTTTTTTTCGAAAAAATTTTTTAAATTTTTAAAACTTTCAAGCATGAGCTATCGATCATCAGATTTGCCGAGTATATCCAGGCATCTTTCCGAAAATCAAAATTCACCCACGTAAGTCTTTAAATCATTTCGCAAATTTTTTAAACATATAGTATTTTAATTTGATAAAGGAAGCAAAATTATGAAGATCTTGTCAATTGTTCGATATGTTACGAGCCCTTTGACAGTGTTAACCAATTAAAATTACCTAAAATTTTACCATGTCAACACACATACTGTGTTCAATGCATTAAAAACTTATTGCATATATCACAGGATAACAAAAAATTTTGCTGTCCTCAGTGTCAATATAAAGTTGAAAATTTGCTTGATCCCACTGATTTACCAACAAGTCGTATTGTTTTATCACTAATTGAAAAAGATTCTCTAAATTATGCCGGTTATGCTGCTTGTCCTTCTTGTCGACAAATCCGTAATCTAGAAGTTTGCTTCGAGTGTAATCTACCCCTATGTGGAAATGTATTTATTTTTTAAAATAAAAGTATTTTTTCCTAAATTATCATTAACTTGTTTAATTTTAAAGTGTATAGGAAAGCATTTTGAAGTTTGGAAAAATGATGTGACTCAAAATTGCTTAAATTCAGAATCAACTTTGGAAGATTATAAGTCTAAATTAGGTAAGAAAAAAAAGTTAAAATTAATCAATTTGAAAAAATATGTAAATATTTTTTTTCGAATTATAAAGATCAAGTAGGGAATTTAATAACTCAAAATTTTGATAATGTTCAAAATGTTAGAGATGAAATTGAAAATGCGTTTCATTTACTAGTTGAAAGACTTAATCAAGAAAAAGATGTTTTACTTAAATCATTAAATCAAGTTAAAGATGAAAAGTAAAACAAAGAAAAAATATTTTTAAAATTAAATTAAATTTTATAATTTTGTCATTTAATTAAGCGCAAAGTATGTCAATTTGAGAAAAGATCTTGTCAGTCTGATCACGAATTTCAAGACTTTTCGCGAGTCGAATGAAAATTTCGAAAAAAAACTAATGAATTCAAAAATGAGAAAATTACAAGTTTATCTAGAACAAGTTCCTAAGCTCCAAACGGAATATAATTCTTTGGCAGGATCAAATTTCAAAGTTTTAGAAGTAATATTTTAAGGTTTTATTTTCAGATAACAATTTTATAATAGATCATAAAAAGGTGATTAGAAATCCTTTTTTTAAATGAGCACATATAAGGAATACAATAAAAACAGATAATAACCGTCTGACATCTAAGTATTCTTCGTATGACTTTATTGAACTCTTTTGTCAACTAGATTTAAAATTTTTTTTTTGAGATTTTTCAATCGAGTTAATTTGTAAAATAAAATAAAAATGTTTAAGCAAAGTGATTAAAAACAACAAGAATGACCCGTCTAAATTAAGGAGGTCAAACCGATTATTTTAGATCATTTGGATTTCCAACAGAGGCTAAGCTTACAATTAACGATATTTCAAATGAATATAATAAGGGTCATGTTTTCTTTTTCACTTATTCTTAATAGTAAAGAATTTTCTTAATTCCTAATTAAATAGTAGGTTTTGTTCTTTTATTAGGTTCTCAAATTTTTTATAAAACTGTCCGAATTTTTGCCAAATCTTATTTTAGAAAGATTAATTTTAATAAATTAAAAGAAAATTTGTAAATTAGTTAATAAGGAAAAGAATATCCAGTAACAAAGCTATTTTAAATTTTAAATGTAATTTTTTATTTTTTTAAAAAGAAATTTGAAAAGCGTCCAATTCCAGATTTGGAACACAAATTGAGCGGAAATTTAATAATTAAAGAATTTACATTTGAATTGCCTAGAAATCCATCACAGATAAATAGACCACAACCTCCCTTGCGAACTCCACCGAGTGCACCAATATTGCCATCACCGGCTTCCATAAACAGATTTCCACCACCTCCGCCCACAAAACAAGATTCGTATAAAGACGTTGTAAGACATGTTGCTTCTGCTCCGAGTATGGAATCTCTTCGACCTATTGCAACTGATCAAGATGTTCTTGGCCGTTGGATTTTAGTCTCTCATATTAAACCTCAATCTGAGATGAGTATAAACACTCAACCCGCCTATTTGACTAGTTATCAAAATTTACTTTTCAGCATGGACCAATCATCTTTCATAACAATTTATGAAAAAGTTTTTTCTCTAGAGTTAAAGCTTAAAAATTCTCTAAGGCTAAATGTTCCGAATATTAAGTGTATATCTGTTAATTCAGAATATCTTGCTGTTGGTTATAATAATTTGAAAAAAGAACAACTTAAAGGTGCTCTCAAAGGAATGAATTCATCTGGTATTTTCTTATTTAACCGTCAGCAACATATAGTTTGTTCTGTTCATGATAAAACAATAGAATTAGGTAAAAATGAATCGTTTAAATGTATTTCTGGTTTGGCCATGAATGAAAAATATTTGTACGCATTAGATCGTGAGCTACGTCAGTTATTTAAATTTGATATTAAAACAGGTCAATTGGAAAAAAGAGTTAATTTTTCAAATGGAGATTTAGGTCATGTTTCACTAAATGAAACTTTTTTGACTGTGACCGATGTGCAAAATTCTGTTTTATGTCTCATCGACGCTGAAAGTTTAACTCAAATAAAAATGGTTAGCTTGAAGACTATAGATCAAGTACAGGGTCAATTGATTAATCACACTAGTCCCGATAATTTTATATTCGTGAGAAATAGTGAGAGACAAGTGTCAATTTTAGATTCGAATTTAGAACAAGTTGCATGTTTTAATGAAATACAAGCAAAGATAATGAGTATTTGTTTAATCTCGTTTCAATCTAGCCAGATGTTAGTAATTGGTGGTAGTAATGACAAAAACCAGTTTAAACTATTTGGCTATACTATTTAAACCAAAAAAGTCCTTAATTTCCCTAAAATCCTTGTTTTCCCTGTAAAAAATTACTAGTTGTTCCCTTGTTTTTAATTTAAATAAAAGCTTGCTCAAAATAACAAATTTTTCAAGTTTTTATTTTATCTGACCTTTTCTTTCAAAATCAAAAGAGTGTTTCAATTGTCAAAACTTCTAATTCAACTTTTTTCTTTCAAATGAATCGCTTCTTATCGAAATAGAAAGATCTAGAGTTTTAGAATATTATAAATGTTTCTTTTTTTTTAAATTACCGGTTTACACCTTGTGTAACTTATGAAAAAATTCATGGTTTGAAGGATATAAATTTCACTGTCAATTTGTAAAATGTGTCATTTTATAAAATCATATTTTAAAAATTGAGAGTGCTAAATATTATTTATATTTTCTTAACGAATAAATCAAATTTACCTGTCAGTGACTTTATAAAGATCATTTACCTTGATCGACTCAATCACCTAATAGTGATAAATTGATTCGATGGTAGTCGGCTTATCCATCTCAAAGGTTTTTGTAATAAATCTGTACATTTTAGATTTTTGGTAAGATCTGAAAAACACCATTTTAAAATTTATTTATCTTAATTTTTTAAAAATTTCAACTTTTGACCTTAATTTCTATTTGTTAATTTTAAAAGAAATTTTTAAAGAGATGATGATGTGACTGTGATGTTGAATCAAAAAACTTTCAAGCAATTTAGCTTAAGATGCTTTAGATTAACATTAGAAATTTTATGTGACACTAATGTTAAACCCATAATTATTAATATTATGTAGAAATTAAAGTTTACTGAGTTAAAAACAATTTAAAATCCGAAACCGAGGTATATATATATACCAAAGTTTTAGTTAAAATATTTTAATGGGTTTTAAAAGCTTTGAATTCTACGTGATTTGCATGAAAAAGTTTAATTATTATATAATCAAAGATATTAAATTAAAAAATGAAAGTATTCATTTTTGGTAAAAGCTACCAATTTAAATATCGATTAATTTAATATCCGTTATAACTTTCAGATTTTTAAACTAAATTAAAAATCATTTTAAAAAAATTCAAATTTTTTATTTTTATTTCTAAATGATAATGGATGGAAGTGATAATTTGAATTTGTCGTTTATCTATCTTAAAAATGAAAATATTAGCTTTTCAGAAAGTGCGACAAACCTATCAAATAAATGCCAGACAAACTTCATAAACCAACTAACGTTAAACACGAAGCAATTTGGATATTTATTTTCAATTTTTTTTGAATGTTTGACTATTTTCATTATTCTAAAAGCTAAAAAAAAATTGATACAATTGGAATATTGCATTCTTTTAAGCTTGTGTGTATCTACGGGAGTTTACAAAATGTATAAATCATTCATTGATTTGATAATCGTTAATTTTTTCCCAAAAATTAATATTTACTCCTTAATTTCAATAACTTCACTAATCATTTTTTGTCAGGAATATTTTTTTATCCTTATGTATTACTCTTTGTTCCATTTATCATCAATCTATAGGACCAAATTGTTTCTTTACCTAAATAATTACCTAAAAAATATTAAATTATTTTTTGTTTATTTGGTTGTTTCATTTTCTTTAGCTTACACATTAGAATGGCTGATAAATTATACCCTTATAAATAAAACTTCATTTTGCAATTTACAAACTAGTTATTCAGCAAGCAACAGAATTTTTTTATTAATTTTTTTAATACTAATCAATATGCCTACACTTTTAACAAATATGTTCTACTCTTTAGCAATTACAATTATTATTAAACGAATTTTTAGATCAAGATTAGCAAAAAGATCGAAAGATTTGAAAAAAGACAAGAAAAACTTCAAAGTTGTATTTAAATTCTTAATATTCTGTGATATTTGTATTATTTCATCAACAAATTATTTATTGATATTCCTGAATATTTTAATTGAGCCTGAGAAATGGTCTACTTTGGTTTTGGTTATTGAATATATTGGTTACCTCTTAACTCTATCTCAATCTTTGCTTTTAATTGGAATTCATGAAATTCTAAAAAAAGAATTATTAGCAATACTTTTATTTATTAAACAACAACTTAAATGTTTAATAAATAAACTAAGAAGTTTATGAGAATTTTGATTTTTAGTTTTATTTATTTTATAAACATTAGATAGATTTATCTTTTAATACGGCGTTTGTGTTTAAATGCGAATTTTATCAAGTCCAGTATTTAATTTAAATTTATAGAAAACTTATCTTTCAAATCAATTTTTTTATGGAAATTCAAATTTTCATTTTCAAAAGGCCGGTGATAGCCCAATGGTTCGAGTCGTTCGATGGGGGATGTGGAATTTTGAATTAATTTGCGAACCTAGTAGAGTTCAAGTCCCCACTCTTGCCACAAAAAAAGTTTCTCCAAATAAAAAAAAATCTCCTTTTCAAATTCGCGCTTAAAAAGTTTTATTATGTTTCAAAAATCAATATTCAAATAATTTTAAATTTTTTTAATAAATTTTTTAAACTTTTTTCTTAATTATTAAATATTTATTAATTTTTCTTTACGTAATTAAAAAAAAGCTTTAGAGGGTGTTAGGCTATATGTTAGACTACAATTCAAGAGCAATGTTTAAGAATTGCTTAAAAAGATGTTTTTGCTTAGAGAATAATGTAAAAGAAAATAATCTAGTTGGGTGTTACTAAAACACGGACCTTTATTTTTTAGAAAAACACGGAATGGCCCTAGCAAGGCTTTAAATTACTCCGCGAAATTCCGACCACCAAACCAGATTTTACGAGCTTTCACGCAAAATTAATATCTAAGCGGTCGGATGCTTACGTCGACTTGCATCCTCATCCAAAAACCAAAACAAAATATGTCAATTTACGGACCCATATTTTCCGACTCGAAAAATACCCGGACTAGTTCCGACCGCCTTTTTTCTTGTAGAAAATTGTCCGAGCTCTCACGCAAGACCATGAGCCAAACATTATCATTATTACGTTATTGTTTACAACAAGTAGAAGAAAGTTTCACTAAAATGTTAATTACAGTAAGGATAATATTTAACTAAGCACGTGAGAAGCATCCGACCGCTTAGGTAATGGTCTAGCGTGAAAGCTTGTTAAATTTTGATTCAGAAAATTGGTTATTTTATTTTTATACAATCTACGTTCAGTTTTATCACCCCATTGGTTCCGGTAAAAAACGTGATCGAATTGAAAAAAAGATATGAAGATGAATAAAATTAATTGTTTGTTTTTTAAATTATCTTAATTTAATTATTTCAAGTTTAGTCTCATTTTTTATTTTTTACTTTTGTCTCTTTTATTTTGTGGCCTTCATTACTAATTTCATTACGGCTTAATTTAAATTAAGTCGGAAATAACATAACTGCATTATTAAATCATGCATATGTTCCGCTTCAAGTTAAACAATAGTCTAAAAACGCTTTTAAAAATAATATTAAATTTAAAAACTTTCAATTTAAGTCAATTTACTGCAAATATTAAACTAAATGATTTAGCTTAATATTTCCTTTCATTTTTAATTTGTCATTCCGAATTCATACTAACCTAAAATAACTTAATTTCTGAAGTTTTAATTTTAATTCTTGTAAAAATGAATTTTTCGAAATGGAATATATCCAACATGATTTTAGATGTAAGCCAATTAAATAAAAGCAAAAACGTAAGAAATGAGAGCAATGTAAACTGGTTTGATGTATTTTACCAAAAGGCCCAACCTATATTTGTATTTATTTTAATTGCCTCAATTGTATTTGAATTTATTACACTATTAATAATACACAAGTCGAAAAAGAATCTAATAAATTTAGAATTTTGGATTCTTCAAGTTTTATGTTTTATTATGATAGCATTCAAAATTTTTACATTTGTTCTTTTTTATGGTATAATTAAACTAAAATTCCAAATATATTTGTGTATTACATTCTATTCTTTCATTTCACTTTCATCCGAGTTTTTTTTCATTTTATTTTATTATGCTCTATTCCATTTATCTATTTTAAATAGGTCAAAAATATTGGTCTTTTTGAAGAATTTTTTAAAAAGTCCTAAAAGATTTATAATTTATTCGCTGTTTTCAACTATTTTTCTTTTTTTATATAGCTGGATAACATTATTTTTAGAAAAAGAAAACTTGTTTGGTTCTAGTTGGATTCTTAATTATAGGAAATTTTCTAAGTCTGCATATTGTTATATGTTTTTTTTAATTCTAATTTTGCCATCGTTTCTTACTCTGTTGGTCTATATAAGTGCCATATTTCTTATTCTAAAACGTTTTTTAAACAAGGAATTAAGATATACGATTTCGAAATTTAAAAACAACATTAAAAATTGTAAGGTGGTAATTAAGTTTTTAATTTTTTGTATAATTTCTGTAATTGCTTCTTTAAATTATTTCTCGATTTTTTTTGGTGTCCTAATCCAACAAGATATTTCACGTTTGTTAGATTTCATAATAGGAATGTTCAGCTTTATTTCTTTTTGGTTTCAATCATTATTTTTGATCTTTATTCATGAAGTTTTGAAACAAAAATTTTTAAGCATTTTTTTTACTTTAATTTCCAAATTTTAAATTATCCAAAAATAAGCAACAATTTTTTTTTATTATAATAGCAATGCTTTCAATTTTATATACCGATGCACACATCATCGTAGCCTAACTTACCGAAGCAAATTTATAAGAACTACAGTAGTTTCCGACTAAAATAAATCCGGTTATAAAAAAAATATTAAGGAAAAAAATCTCGAAATTTTCGGAGAAAAAACGAAAATTTTTTGAAATTTTGGCGAAAAAGCTTTTGTATCAATAATTTTTCAAAAAAATATTTTCTCCTCCCTGCAATGTTTAATTCAATTTCCATTCGAACCTGTTCGTTGATAATTTCAACTTTAAGATTCCCGTTTAATTAATTTCCTTTACTAATTTCGTGTTCTTCTGTCGATGAAGATACAATTTCAAAATTCACTAAATTAATCAAATAGATTTTAAAATATATAGTATCCGAAACAATAAATAATAAATCAATATCATTTAGGAATATGAAAAAAATTAAAATATATAATTTCAAATAGTTCCTTTTTGTTTTTTTTTTATTTTACTTGCGAATTTATTTTTAATTTGGGAAAATAATCATTTTTAAGCATTTAAGTTCATTCAAAAAAATAAAAACAAAAGACGGAAATTTTTTCAGGACCTCATTTTATCATTATAGATGACATCGAATTTTTCTAATCATACTGATGACATTTATAGCTTTAACTCTACGAAAAAGTACCTTTCGGCTGAAGCTACTTCCTTGGAAATATTCAACTTTGTCCTAATATATACTTCAATAGTTTTTGAGCTA
>NTPY01000883.1:1053595-1084577 GCA_002922825.1 Brachionus calyciflorus
TCAATAAAAATAATTTTAAACAATGTTCTAAATGACCTCTTTTTGTTTATCTTCAAAATTTTTTTGCTTTTTAAAATTTAAGTAATTGTTCGATTTTAACGATATTCCGCTAAAGTTGGATCGATATCCATAGTTAACCGCATAATTGAAAATTTAGTTAAAAAATTAAAAATTTAATTTATAATAAAATTTTAATTATGGTTTTCTATAACAAAATAGATTTTGAAAAATAATGAAATCGAGCGACTCATTGATCATAAAAAATTTAGAATGGGAGAATTACAAAAGAGAAGCTACTATTAAATGTAACAGAGACTATAGGAGTCGACAAAAAAAAATGAAAATTTCCATTGAAACGACAGAACATATAGTAGTAAAAAATTTTCTAAATGTTTTTGTTTGATAAAAATTTTTTATAGGAACAAAACATTCTTTTAAGAATGAGACAAATCAACCCTTTTGTCAAATGTCCCTTGAAAGTAAAAATTCAAATGAAGAATTATTAGAATACAACTTAGACGATCAAAATTTTGTAACGGGTGTTTTTGATGAAGAGATCGATTATGAGCATCCTTTAGAAAACACATCAGATTATTCAAATGAGTTTACAGGTTTTTTTATCTTTTTAATTTTATTACCAAATTTTAAAAAGATAAATTTTAAATTTTAAGATAAAATTATAAATGATGAAATCGATGCAGAAATAGAAATGTTCGAGCCTATATCAAAAAACATTAATGTTAACGTAAGAGAGTTCTCTCTCGGTTTTATTTCATGCTGTCAACGCATAAGAGCTTCACGAACAACTAGAGAGACTATTTTGGATTTTATCAAAACTCTCTTTCCTTGGCCAAATAAAATACCTAAAAATTATAGCTCTTTAGCAAAAATTATTGATTCTGATAGAGTTTCCGAAAAAAAGCTCTGTAATTTTTGCAAAAATGAATTTAAAAATAATCAATGCCCAAATATCGACTGCCGGGGAAATTATAATATTTGTAATTTTAATAGTAACCATTCCCTACTTTATACTTTTAATGTCAAAGCACAGTTAACTGATATTTTACAACGTGAATGGATTCATTTTAAAACTTACAAAGATACTATCAAATATCAGTCGAATTCCGACATTTGTAATAGCTTGTCTTATACGGAAAAAGAAGATGTAGTTAGTATAGCCCTTTTTGTTGATGGAGCCAGTATAACGAAATCGTCAAATGATTCTATGTGGGCAATTTTTTCAACAGTAAACGAATTACCTCCTATAATTAGAAATTCAAAAAAGAATATTTTGGTCCATACACTTTGGAGTGGAGATATTGATTTAAATTTAATTCTTGAGAAATATACCTCAATCGATTTTTTAATTAAAAATGGAGTAGATATCGAAATAAATAACATTAAAATAAAGTTGAAATTCAAAGTTAAAGCCCTTGTATGTGATACTATTGCTAGACCTAAGATCTGCTACAGTACTCAGTTCAACGGTGAATTTGGTTGTCTCCATTGTCTTCACCCGAATAACGATTCAAACAAGCAATTTACAAGAAGAGTATATAATTACAGAGAAGATATTTCTTTACGGTCTCATGAAAGCTACCTAAAGGATGTCGAAGAAGCTATCAGAACAAAAAAAAGATCGAATGGAATTAAAGGATTTTCATACTTGTCAAATTGGCTAAAAATTCCTAACGATATTGTTTTAGATTATATGCATTTATCTTTGGAAGGCACTACTAAATGGTTTATTAATCAATGGTTCAATAATGCTAGTACAAATTATTATTTAGGTATGAAATCTTCAAAATAGATTGGCTATGATTTTATTGATTAAAGAAATTTCTTTTTGATAAATAATTATCAATTAAAATTTATTCATAATTTAGGAAAATTTTTTTCTTGTGTGTTTTTTATGGAAAAAACAGTTAATCAATAATATTTTCTTTGAAAAATCCAAATACTTAAATTTAAAAACAATGTAAAATTAATGTGTAAAATTTGAGTTTAAAATATTGAATAAAATTTTGATTGAAATTTTAATTCAAAATCTATTTCAAATCGTGGGATATTTTACACATGTTTTTACACTGATTACATTTAGAATTTAATTAACGGAGTGGCTTAAATTCAAATACATTTAGTTAGAATAAAGAGACAACCACATAAGTGATTTTTTTATTTGTAAAAAAATGAAAAAAAACATAAATAAAACATGATTTATCTGTGAACAAAATTTAAGTAATTCTGACTGAAGCGATAAAGATAGAAATTTTAAATTAAAATATTATTGCCTTTCTAAGAGATTAACAAGATCAAAAGTGTATTTTAGTCCTTTTTGTGAATGTTTATCTGTATGTTCTTTAACAAGCTTTAAAAAGTTAAAATTAATTTAATTTTTACTAAAATTAAAATTTATTTTCTTTTCACAGCTCCAGCATAATAATATTGGGTTTTATGCTTTCTCAACGTTTTTAAACGAAAACACCTTGTTTATGTTTTTTTGTAAATCTTAAGTTTAGTTTTTTATTACTATATGTAAATTTTTAATTTTAACTTTTTTTAAGCCTCTTTAATTCCCTACCTTAACTTACTCCGTTGAGATTTTTAATATGGATTCAACTATTCTCACCATTTTTCAAAATATTTTTTTAAACCAGATTAATATGATCTTTTACAAAAATTTTCAGAGCATTCAAACTCAGCTAATCAAGTTTTATAATTTTTGGAAAAGTTAAATTTTCTTAATTTTTAAGCACGTTTGGAAATTAACAAGTTATATGGCGAGTGAAGTTCAAAATTTATTTGAGTTATACAAATTTTAGTACACTTTTATTTTTGAAATGGTTTTTAAAATTGTCATATTAAAATAATATCGACATAAATTATATTTATAAAATAAAATTTAATTTCCAAATATTTGAAATTTTTGGTTTTGTTCAATCCTTTTTATTTATGTACATTTTTTATTTATTAATTAATTTGTTAATTCTTTTATTTTAAAAAAACTCAATAAGTTCGTTATATAATGTGCATAAATTTCCAACCAAAAAAATAAATATTGTCTTTTTTTTAATGACTCGTCTTCATTTGCAATATTTAATTTTTGTAGAACTTGAACTTTCTAAAACAGGAGTTTTTATTATTGCTTTTGTTAATCATTATAATTTACATCGGTCTGACCTTTAGACTCGGTTATATTGTAACTAAATTAAAAAAGCTAGTAACTTATTTTTAAAATTGATAAAAATCAGTAGGGTAAAATATTCTTATTATTTTTTTTCCGTATTTCAATAATAATAAGATCTTAGACCTTTATTTAAATTAATAAAAAATTTTAATCATTATTTTTCGGAATGATTTAACAAGCTAAAAGCACTTTTTCATTTAAAATTTAGACAATAAAGTTAACTATTTGGAATTAAAATTTTTATATTTTAAGGAAAAACTGTTAATTCAATCGATTTGAGGCTATTAGGAATTAAATTTCCGATTGAATTTCCGCGACGTCAACGATCAATAAATGAAAGAAACCGATTTAAGGCAAATGAATATAGAAATATGGCATTCTATGTTTTAGTCCCTATTCTCAAAAATATTCAAAAAGCTGATTATTACAACAATTTTGTTTGTTTTGTTGTATTTTTACGTTTATTGAATAAAGATCAAATTGACGCTGATGACTTGAGGGACGCCGAATCGCTAATAAAATTATTTTATAAAAGTTTTGAAAACTTATATGGAATTGAATCTGTTACGTTTAATATTCATTCTCATATTCATTTGATTGAACAAGTTAAAAATTTCGGGCCGCTAAACAAATTATCTACTTTTTGTTTTGAAGGAATGTTCAAATATTCAAAGGAATTTATGCATGGAACTAGAGGTTTAGTAAATCAAATTGCACAAGGCATACAAATAGAACAATATTTAAATTTTAACTTAGATCAAGAATTGACTTCATTTAATAATTTATTACTAAAACAGTTTATTGATAGCACGATTAATAGATCAATTTTAAATCCAAACTATAAAGAATCTCCTATGGGAGATGAGTCAATTACAAGAGATGAACAAGAGTTAATATTTTCTAGATTTAAATTAAAATCTCTAAAAGAAATAGTGTTTTTAAAAAGAGCAATGTTTAAAAATAGAAGTAAGTAAATATACAAATTTTATATACTTATATAGACTTCTATTTAAAATTTATACTTAATTATTTGTTAGGGTGCCCGAAGCCATTAATATTAATATATTTAAATTTTATTCCTTAATTGGAAAGCGATTCCGAATATTTTCTCAATAAAAATATATTATGATAATATCTAGCGAAGATGATTTAGATTTTTTAGAAAACTATTTTAATTGAGGTCATTTTGTAAAAATAACTTCAATTATGGTTATTTTTTATTAATGACTTAGTCTTTCTGAAATTTTAGGAATTCTTATTTTGCTTATTATGAATCAAATTGTTTAAAATAAAACCAAATTTTTTAAAAGAAAACTTAACTCTATAATTTATGGCGCCCTTAAATTTTTTGTTCTCATATAGAAAGCTCTTTTAAGTATTTATCCAAGTTTAGAATTTTTTTATTAATTAAAAAATAAAAATAATACGATAATAAACGGGTGAGTCATAATGTTTTGAAAAAAGTTATAATTGAAAACAATCTGTTACGGCTATTGGGATCAACCGATACATAAAATAGGTAATTACCAAAAAAAATTAATAAAAAATATAATTAAAGAGTTTTTTTGCTAAGTTCACAAAAAATATCAAAATTATTTAATAAATATAAATCAAGTCTTATTAAACACACTGTAAATATTTTAGGTGGAAATTTTTCTACATAAATGTGTATCATAAGTTAACCACATATATGTATAAAAAAAATCTCAAAAATGAGAAAAAAAAATTTCATAAAAAGTTTTCTTCTCATTTATGAGCACTCATTTGCTCATCGATTCACTTTTAAGAGTAATTTTTTTCTCATAAATGTGGTTAACTTATAAAACACATATATGGAGAAAAATTTTCACCTAAAATATTTACAGTGCAGTGCGAGGTATTAAATCAAAATAAATGGAAAAAAATAAAACAGTCAAATTTCGGATAAGAGTTCTTCATCTGTAAATAAGTTTAGAAATAAAGGAAGGATAAATAAAGAGTCAGGATAAGGTTACGAGTCAAATTCGATAAGTACATAATGTATCTAAAATGATTAATTTGTTCTATTTAGGGCCTGTCATGAGATGACAGCATCTTAATAAAAACCAAATACTTAAAAAAATGGCTCAAAATATAAAACTTAGGCATAGTAAATAGTTTTGTTCAATTTTAATAATAAGCATGCCGGGGTTTTATCCGAAATTTTGACTGTTTTATTTTTTTCGATTTATTTTAATTTAAAACCCCGCACTTTTTATTAGGACTAGGTTTTAATTTATTAAAATAATTTTATTATTTTCTTTTACTTCTGAAAAAAATCCTGGTTTTAATTATATTCTGTTAATCTCCTAGTGACAAATAAATGAAACTTAGGTAGTAGCTCAGTGTTACAATATTAGGTCGCGATCGTATCCCGACGCAATAAAATTTTAACATGGGAGGCATCTATTCGATTTAATACGCATTATATGCAATTTGGGGTATTAACCAACGCGTTCTTTAGAATGGAAATACGGTATCAATATGTTAAAATAAAAAAAAGTAAAATCATGACCTAAAAAAGGCTTTTTTCTTATTGAACAAAGATACAAATTCTTGATTTAAATAATCATAATTAAGAACTTAAAAACTTGACGTAAAAGGCGAGTTTACTCAGAATGAATAAGGAATGGACTTTTTACAAACATGGTTATCTGATTTAAATTTTAAAAATTTTACTATTGTGTGCGAAAATTCAGTTTAATCCCCTTATTATAAATAATTTTTTAACGCTTAAAATTTTTCTATAAACTCTTTGTTTTGGCAAGCTATAACGCTGACTACTAAAAAAATTGGATTAATCTTATCCTTCTCATTTAAAAATTGAAAATTTTTTTCTAGCATAATTTAGTTTATTTATAATCCGCATTATGCAATTTATGAAAGAATTTTCTATCAAGAAAATATCAAGTATAACTTTTTTGTTTAAATTCAATTAATTAAGCTTCTAATAATTTTTTTGAGAGTTCTAAAAATAAAATAAGACTTTTTAATTTATAAATTTAAAATTATTTTTTAAGTTTACCATACAACGGAATATGACTTAAAAACTTCTTACAACTGTAACACTGTCGAATTTTCTTTATGTAAAGACGCACCCTTAATGTATGGTACAATTAAGAAAATATTAAAAATTAACTCTGTTTTGTATTGTTTAATTGATTCTTTTGTAAAAACTAACAAACAAGTCTTAGAGAATCAAACAAAATTTAACTCGCTTGCGGTTTTAAAGGATAGAGTTGATGATTTTTTTTTTTTTGTTCAAAAATCGAGTTTTGTTCAAATTGCTAAGCTAGAAAATATAACGAGGCGTTGTATTTCAATTCAAATTGGTAATGAATTAATGCTGACTCCATGTGTAGATCTAAATGAACACGATTGAGTTTTTTTTTATAAACTTATAATTTAAAAAAAAGGATAGTTTTATATATTTTTAAATAAAATTTTTTTTTAATTATGTATTTTTAAATTTAAATAAAAAAATTATGAGTCCAAGAACATTAAAAAATTCTTCGAAACAAAACTCCGAAAGTGAGGACTCAATCCTTTGGTATTTGGTCATCTTTGATCTTGAAGACGACTATGGTGTCATAAAGGAAAAAGATATTATTTTCCAAGATAAGAACGATCTTTCAAAATGCTTGGTGAAAGAACTTTCTCATAGACACCCAGCAAAAATAATTGATAAGGGGAGCAAGGAGTATTGCTTAACTGAAGCCAAAAAATACAGACTCAGAATTGAAATTATGTCAAGTGACTCAAATGAAGAATCAATATCTCAAACTTCAACTCAAACAATACCTCAAACTTCAACTCAAACAATACCTCAAACTTCAACTAAAACAATACCTCAAACATCAACTCAAAATTTAACTTCAACAACTCAACAAAATCACATAGAGACTGGTATAAATAACAATAATTTATTAAATATTATTAATCAATTACAAGAAAAAATTGATTCGATTGACCGTAATAGACGACCTCCAGAAATTGTAATTATACATTAAAATTTTTTTTAAATTAAATATTATTGAATATATATTTTTAGATTCATGAAGGCATTAATTTGATAAATCAACCAGGAAAAGACTCAAATAAGTATGCACTGAATGTCGCGAAAAAACTATTTTCAAATAGCGAGTTGGCAGCAGGAGCTATAAATGAAAATAACAGAGCATCTGACCGTGGACAACTAGACCAAAAAAAAGTCGACATTTTAAAAGGTAATTATTTAAATAAACTTTTCAAAACTAAATTATATAAATATTTATTTTTAATTAAAAGAATGTGTACGTGTAAAGTATAATTTGACTTTAGAACGATTTGAAACAATGTGGCCAGGTATTCGCAACGCGGTAAATTCAAAAGGAAGGTCAATAAAAAGAGCGTCAAATCCAAACAGCCCAAGAACCCCAAGCCGAAATAACAACTAAAACTTTTATGTTAATTTCTTTTTTAATTTAGGTTTTTTTGTAAAATTAAATCAAATTTTATTTTTGTATTTTATAAATTAGTTAAATTTCCAAATAAAATTGTATATAATTAAAATCAAAAACTTTTTTTCATTTTTACATTATTTTATTCAATCCTTTTTTTTCCGTTTTTATCGATCTTTTCACGTTAAAATAAATAAAAGTAAAACGAAAAAAAATATGTTTTAACGCGAGAAAACGCTCGCGTTTTTTTACGCGTTTTATTTGCGTTTAAACGAAACTTTTATTTGTTTTTACGCGTTTAAACAAACGTTAAAACGCGTTTTTCTTTCCGTTTTTAAGTTCTTCGGGTAACCCTTAACGTACCGTTGTATCATATATGATACATTTCTAAAAGTTATTAAAACTTTATAAGAAAATATTTTATATATTAAAATAAAGCTCATTAAAAGATCTATCCAATGAATACAAGAATTTGGTATTGATTGTTGATATATTATATTAAAATTTGATCCAAATTTGTAGCATTTGAATTTTTGATAAAAATCGATCAAATTTTTTGAATTAAAATTTTCTTTAATCCTTTTTTTCTTGATTGGAAGAATACACTTTAAATTAAAATACATGTCACTTTATGAAATAAAATGCGAGGAATCTAATGGTTCTAGAATCACTACAATTTTAATCTTATCCAGAGATAAACGGCTTCAAAAAAATGCATCAGTTGTTTTTCAAAAGGCTACCATAAGCTGTGTGATATGAATTTTTTCATTTTTTCGTTGGTACTTACCATAGATTTTGACGAGAAATTCAAAAATTTTATCAATTTTTTGATATCTCGAAAAATGGACAAGCGGTACGTTAAGGGTTAAGGTTATTTATACTCGTATTTGCCAGGAGCTATGAGCTATAATCTACCTAAATAGTGGCTAGTTCGAGTGGTGTGATTATACTCGAAATGCATCATTACACCAGGGGCAACTGCGCAAGTTTATACTCGACCTGACCAGCACTAACCAAAATCACTAATATATGCCTACTATTTTTTCAAAAATTGTATCTAAAAAAGCTCCCTGTTGTTTTCTCAAATTGAATTTAATATTGGAAAGATGTTTATTTAGAAAATCCAAAATCTTTTTTGCGCATTCACAACTTTTTACTGCTGCAAAAATAATATCAACATATCTATACAATAAATCCAAATCTCTCAATTTATTGATAAATTATTCTTCGAAGTCCATCATAAAGTCTTTATGTCAAACCAGTAAACAGTACAGTACCAGTAGTACTGATTACTGGAAAATACTGATACTGATCAGTAAATACTGGTAATGATCTCATCTCTGCATAAAGATATTCGCAAATAATGGACCAAAAGGTGAACCCATGGAAATTCCGTCTAATTGTTCACCCAGTCAAACTTATTTGTTTGCGACATGCATCTAATAGCCTAGAAAAGACGTCTGTCGAGGTTCATATTTTAACCTGTAATAAAAATCAACAATATTTGAAAAATCTTCCTTTTTATTCATAAAAAAATATTTTAGATTATTAATTCGATCGATTGTATCTTTCGAACTGATGGCTGTTTTTTCTGATTTGGAAATTTCTTCGATATCTGAATCAGCTTCAGCATTGTCCTCTGTAACGGTTATTGAGTCGACAATATCGAGATCAGATAAAGAACCTCTTGCTTCCAAATTTGAATCGATTGAAACATAAGCAAACTTTTCGAAATCCAACTTTTTTTGAAACTTCGATAATTCAGCGATATCTTTGTTTTCTTCATTTTCGCTATCTAAATAACTGAATAAAAGATCCCCGTTGAAACCAGCTTTTCGAAAACATCTTTGGATTGTAAGAGAAGAGACACCATCCCGCTTGGTTAGCCGTTTAAAAGGTTAAGGTTAACGGAAATCGTTTAACCGACAAAAAAACGGATAAAAAGCTGAGGAATATCCATTCAACTTTATTGCATATGCAACATTAAAGATTATCGGCTGAGCCAGTGGCGTAGCTACATGAGAGCGAAGGGGGGCGACCGCCCCTCCAATTTAAGTGGACTTGTAAAAATAATATTACAATAGAACAGAGATAAGGAATCCCAAAATTTTTAAGACTGTCTTAGTCTGAATCTTTGGGGTGTTAGACACTCAGCTCGAGAGCGAGTCTTTCGAATTTTTGAAAAGACTCGCGAGTCTGAGTCTGAGTCTGATTTAAAAGTGGGACTCAAGTCTTTAAGACTCGAATCTCCAAAATTTTTTTTTTAAAAATGTAATATTCCAATACTATTCCAAAAATGAACGTTAATGATCATTCATGAACTTTTATGAATATTCAGGGAAAAGAAATAGCCTTTAATTGCCTCTCAAACGTTTTATTAACGTACATGGTCGTTCATTAGCTTTCATTTTGTTGTTTTTTTTTTAATTTAATTGAAGAATTTGATAATTACATTTTTTTTTAAATTTTTGTTTAGTTAAGGTGAATTTTAGGAATTTAATTTCTCAAAAAATGGTGATTTTAAAAAAATAAAAATAACTTTTTTTAACAAAAATAATCACATGGAAACTAATGAACGTTCATATACGTTCATCAACGTAAATTTCGCCCTAAGTTACGTAATGGCCAAAAGTTTTGGTAGACAGATCGCGTAAAATTTATATAACAGTTTTATAAAAAAACGAACTTTTTTTAAATATACTTTTTAAAATAATATACTTTTTAAATACTAATTCAATAATGACTTTTCCTCACATAAAATTTAATTAAGAATCCAATTTATTTGTTTGATGAAAAAATAAAACCATTAAAAAATAAATGAGATAAAAATTTAAAAATTAAAAAGATAAAGATAAAGAAATTTTTTTTCATTAAAATTCAACATCAAAAGAAATTTTTGTTTAAATAAGATTAAAAAAAATGTTACAAAGAGAGTTTTTACTCTAAGGTCAATTTTAACTTCTACTATATAATAATTAAAATGATGATAAAAGACTTGAGTCTTACTCGAGTCTGAGTCCTAATTTGAAAAAATTTAAGATTCGGACTCAAGTCCTTAAGGTGAGACTCGAGTCCGACTCGAGTCTCATTTCACGAATCCCTAACTCTGCCCTCTAACGGCCAAACTATGGTAAATTATAATTTATCGTAAAAAAATTGTTTTTTGGAAGTGATAAACGTGAGTTTGCAAAAACTTTGCAAATTTTGAACGTCATTAGTACTAAATGCTATCTGCAACATTTTTGAAGACTCGTATTGTTTGGTGTTGCAAAATTACACTTTGTAACAATTTACAGAATAAGTTTTTCACTTCCTGTTCAAAAGTTTTATTAATTAGAATTAATTGAAATGACGAATTGAATTGTACCGTATTTCCTCAAATACAAGCTCACTCAAATAGAAGCGCCAGACTTTTATTTTAGGCAAAAAAAACCTTTCAATGTTGTTGCTAATTTTATTTACTATAAAATTAGCAACAACATTGATTTTTCTTTCTGTAAAAGATTCAAATAAAAACTCTTTATTCTTTTATTTGAGTCATTTTTTGTATCCTAAAAAAAATTCTAATAGAAGGTTTTCAAAAGATAACGACTCGATCTTGTATTTGAAGAAATACGGTAAAAATATCCGATTTTTCTATAAAAATTAATGTTTGAAATTGTAATAAAGGTAAATTTTGTAAAATTGTCTATTATATTTTTGATTAGATTGGTGACCTAAACTTAAAACTGCTTATCTAAATCTAATTAATTTTTTAATGAAAAGTTTTTCTAATTTAAATCTTCAATCCTTCTTTGATTTATCCTTTTATTGAAAACTGTTGGCAAGATGATGTATCAGACTTTTCTCCAAAATATCACAAATTTTGATTGCATTAATTCTGCAAAAAAAGAAGAAATATTTGTAAAACAAAATGGTTTATTCTTTTGTGTTCTATAACAACTTTACCTACAAGTTTGAAATTTAATAAGAAAAGTGCGATGTTTCAAAATATTTCAAATATTTTGAAACTTTTTAAAAAAATGTTTGAATGTTTTTTTTTAATGAAGGTGAATCAAAACAAAATATCTTGATCTAAATAGCCAAAAGAATTTACTCAACTCAACCAAGTAGCGTATTTTGTTATAGTAATTTTCTAAATATTCAGAATAATCTGAAGGTCTATGTTTCAGCAACTTTTAAATTCAAAGGATCTTTTAATTTATTTTTATTTTTTAAGGGTGTTTATCTCATTCTTAATTTTGATTGGGGATTTTATCAGGAAATTAGACAAGTCTTTAAAAATTTTCCTTGTCTAAACTAAAGAGCGTATTTAGTTATAGTGATTTATCAAATATTTAAAAAAAAAAATTAAATTTTTTTTAAAAATTAAATTATTTGGAAAATTTACTATAACTAAATACGCTACTTAGATCAAGCATATTTAGTTTTGATACATCTTCATTGCAAAAATAACACTCAAATATTTTTTTCAAAAAAATATTTTGAAACATCGCTCTTTTCTAATGAAATTTCAAACTTGTAGGTAAAACTGTTATAGAACACAAAAGAATAAACCAAATTTAAGCAAAATTAAATCAAGTCAATTTTCGTTTCAAGTTACAAAATGATTCAGAAAACCTTTTAAAAATTAAAAGCTTAATATTTCCTTCTATTTTAAATCTATCATTCAGAATATATTATATCCTAATATAACTTTATTTCTAAAGTTTAATTTTAATTCTTGTAAAAATGAATTTTTCGAAATGGAATATATCCAACATGATTTTAGATGTAAGCCAATTAAATAAAAGCAAAAACGAAAGAAATGAGAACAATGTAAACTGGTTTGATGTATTTTACCAAAATATCCAACCTATATTTGTATTTATTTTAATTGCCTCAATTTTATTTGAGTTTATTACAATATTCATAATACACAGATCGAAAAAGAATTTAATCAATTTAGAATTTTGGATCCTAGAAGTTTTATGTATTATCATTATAGCATTTAAGATTGATACATTTGTCCTTTTTATTTGTACAAGTAATTTTAAATTCGAAATGTATTTGTGTATAACATTATATTCTCTTATTTCTCTATCATCGGAGGTGTATTGTATTATTTTTTATTATTCTCTATTCCACTTTTCTTCGTTAAATAGATCAAAAAAATTGGTCTTTTTGAAGAATGTTTTAAAAAGTCCTAAAAGATTTCTAATTTATTCGCTTCTATCAACTACTTTACTTTTAGTTATTAGTTGGGTAACATTTTTTTTGAAAAAGAAAACTTGTTTGGTTCAAGTTGGATTCTTGATTATAGAAAATTTTCTAAGTCGACATATTCCTATTTATTTTTTTTAATTTTAATCTTCCCATCGTTTTTTACTTTTTTAGTCTATATAGCTGCCATTTTTCTTATTTTAAAACGTATTTTGAATAAGGATATTCGATATTCTACCTCATATTTCAAACGTTACATTAATAATTTAAAAGTGGTAGTTAAGTTTTTAATTTTTTGTACAATTTCCTTTTTTGCGTCATTAGATTATTCCTCGATTTTTTTGAGTGCTCTAATTCAACAAAATATTCCACCTTTATTAAAAATAATAATCAATATAAGCTGCGTTATTTCTTTATGCTTTCAATCTTTTTTTTTAATTTGTATTCATGAAATTTTAAGAAAAAACTTTTTAAAAATTTTTGTTGATTTTACTTCTAAATTTCATATCACTCACAAATGAGTTTAAATACGCACTTTTGCTGTTTAAAAACACAATTTTTACGCTTAACGGTAGTTCATTCAATTTCTATTAAATTCTTCTCGTTGATAATTACCAGGTACAACTCTTAGAACCCGTTTTATTTTATTTCCTTTACTAATTTCACGTTCTTCTGTCTTTGGAAGATACAATTTCAAAATTCACTAAATTAATCAAATATATTTTTAAAATATGTAATATCAAAACTAAAAATGATAAATCAATATCATTTAGGAATATGGAAAAAATTAAAATATAAAATTTCAACTAGTTCTTTTTTGTTTTTTTTTATTTTGCTTGCGCATTTATTTTTAATTTGAGAAAATAATCATTTTAAAGCATTTAAGTTCATTCAAAAAATAAAAATAAAAGAGGGAAATATTTTTTAGGGTCTCATTTCATCACTAAAGATGACATCGAACTTTTCTAATCATACTGATATTTACAGCTTTAACTCTACGAAAAAGTACATTTCTGCTGAAGCTACTTCTTTGGAAATATTCAACTTTGTCCTATTATATACTTCAATAATTTTTGAGTTAATTTGTTTATGGACCATAGTAAAAACAAAAAAGAACTTAATCCGATCTGAGTATTGGATGCTCTTAATGTTAAATGCTGATTTAATAATTTTGAAATTGTTCTTGGGTTTTCAAGTTCTAAATAAATTAATCGGATATTTCCGCATTCAAATACATTTATGTTTATTTCTCTATTCGTTTTCAAACTCATTCATTGAATACTCTATTCTTCTTTTTTATTATTCGTTGTTCCATTTATCAAATATAACTAGGTCAATATTTTTAAAGAGGCTGAACGAATTGACCAGAAATAGTCGAGTTTTAATTGGGTTTTTTTTCTCGACATATCTTTTTACTTATATTTCTATGTATTTGTTTTATTTACTTTCAATTGATCAGATTTTTGAGACAAATAGTGAAATAAATGGTTGTTTTACGGAAGAAATTGCGTATATAAATGGAATTCAAGATATAAGATATTTAATACTTCAAGGATTTTATGCGATACCATCCTGTTTAACTCTCATGACATATGGAATATCAACATGGTTAATACTTAAGCGAATAACTCGGAAAAATATTCTTTGTTCTAAAGATGAAGTAAAAAAATCAAGAAGACATCTTAGAATAACAATAAAATTTTTAACTTATTCAATATTTTCCTTTTTTATAAGCATACCACCTATATTATTTTTGATTAGAAAAGTAGCTAATTTCGAAAGTTTTTCAGTTTTCTTCTCGATTATTTACAACTTAATTGGCTATTTAATCGCGTCACAGTCAATAATTTTTATTTTTATTCACGAAAAGCTAAAAACTAATTTTAAAAACTTATTTAGACAACTAAAAAATTGGTTCAAAACCAACTTTTAATTAATGATTTAAATTTTTTTTATTTGTTTGCTTTTTAATTGTAATACTATATGTGCTTTTAATTTTTATTAATAAATTATTTTTCTGTCATTCAAAAAATCTATCCAACCGTGTTAAATTGTATTATTTTAAAAATTTTACAATTTAATACAAAATGTCTTAAATTTTGTTCATTTATCGATTTTGACAGAGTTCGTGGTTCGTCGATCTTTTGATCACTTGAGCCCGAGTCTTAGCCTAACTCTTTCTGGCTCTGCTGAAATAAAATATTTAAATTGGGGAAAAAATTTTGTTTCTCTTTTCAACATTAAAAAATCGGTATTTAAATTTTAATTAGAATCAAAAATCTTTAATTTTGTAATTTTTCTGATAAGAAATAGTTTTTTTTTTAATCAAATACAAAAATTTTTTTGGATTTAGGACTTAGGCTTGAAAAAAAATTCAAAAAGTCAAAGTCTGACTTGAGGCTTTAAAAAGACTTGAATTGGTAAATTAACCATAATTTACCATATTTTACTTAAAATAACGTAAAATCACAATATCCAAAAAAATGCATTTTTGCCAAAAATTTTGGATTTTTTTAACTAAATTTTACCAAAATTATCGTAAATACAGTTTTTTTCAACAATTATGGTTAATTTACCATATTTTACGATAAATTTGGTAAAATCCTCGAACCAAATCATCATTGTATATATATATATGGATAACTTATGATACACAATTATGTAGCAAATTTTTCAGCACCTTTTTCTCTAAAAACGACTAATTTTTTTAAAAGGAACTTTTAATTTTTATACGTTTTTTTTAGAAACATGATTAAATAAAAGCGCCTTAAAAATAGTCACTACTAAAAGCGTCGCTTTTATTTTTTACAGTGAAGATGATTTATATTGAATTTTATTCCCAACTTTTCTGAGATAAAAAATATGATTAAAAACAATGTATAGTTTGTTTTTGGAAAAAAAATTAAAAATACAAATTTATGATACAAAAAATTGTTATAACACGGTATCGATGGGAAGTTTTCCATATAGAGTTAACCCAAAATTCAACCTTATTTCTAAGAGTAGTAGGCAAAGGTTTACGGTACTTAAAATAATTACATTTCGACTGAGTATCACAAAGATTTTTCTGAGCCCAAAAGCACCCGTCCTTAACTCCTCAGTCATATTTTTGGACATAGAGGTAACTTTTCAGGGTTAATTTAAGTGAAAAAAAAACTTAAAGGCGCCTAGTGTTGGGAGTTTCTTTACAACTACCCCAATCGATATGGTAAAAAAATTTAAGAATTCTTGATTAAACTGACATGATGAAACAGAAAGATTGATTTCATCTCAGCCTGGATTTCTTTTTGGGCCATGATAAAATTTTTTAATCAAAGCCAAAGTAAAAAATTGAAAAAATTCGATTTTAGATTTTATTTAAAAGCTACCAAGTTATTGAAACTTTAAATATTACGTGATTTTCATGAAAATTCTACCTATTAAAATATCATTTTCTCTATTTCCGAAATATCTTTTATATTTATTGGCTAAATTAGAATTATTATTTTTTTTTAAATTAAAACTTAATTTTTTTAAAACTGTTTTAGTTTATTTTAAAGCTTTGATAAAAATTATCATGGATGTTAGCATGAATTTTAATTTTTCATTGAACAATCTGGAAACTTTTTGCAAAAATACCAGCTTACTTGACATCATGACTAACCTTTCGAAAATATGTCAGAAAAGCGTCATAAACAATTTTACATTTACTCCGAAGCAATTTGGATATTTATTTTCAATTTTTTTTGAATGTTTTACCATATTCATTATTCTTAAAGCTAAAAAAAAATTGATACAATTGGAATATTGCATTCTTTTAAGCTTATGTGCATCTATGGTATTTTACAAAATTCATCAATCATTTTTTGACTTAATAACCAAAATCATATTACCAAAAATGGATATTTACTCTTGTATTTCAATAACTTCACTAATAATTTTTTGCCAGGAATATTTTTTTATCCTTATGTATTACTCTTTGTTCCATTTATCATCAATCTATAGGACCAAATTGTTTCTTTACATAAATAATTTCTTAAAAAATATTAAATTATATACTGTTTTTTTGGTCATTTCATTTATTTTGCTCTATTCACTAGAATGGTTGGGAAGTTTTATGCTTATAGATAAAACTCTATTATGCAAAATTCAAATTGGATATTCAGATGTCAATAAATTAGTCCTCATGGTGTTTCTCTTAGTTATAAATATCCCATCATTATTAACAAATTTATTCTATTTCTTTGCAATTAGAGTAACTATAAAACGGATTTTAAGATCGACAAAATCAACTACAAATTTAAGAAAACATAAGAAGCAATTCAAAGTTGTTGTTAAATTTTTAATATTCTGCGATATTTGTCTAATTTCGTCAATTAATTTTTTGTTTTATTTTTTGAAAATTGTAATTGAGTTTGAGAAATGGTTTACTTTAGTTTTAGTTATTGAATATATTGCTTACTTCTTAACTCTATTTCAAGCATTTCTTTTAATTGGAATTCATGAAATTCTAAAAAAAGAATGTTTAGCAATACTTTTATTTATTAAATTAAAACTTAAATGTTATATAAATAAATTAAATCGTTAATCAATTATAAAATTATTAGAACTTAATATTTTTGAAAAAAAAGAGTTATTCTTCAGATAAAAATATAGATTTAAAATGAAACCGTCGGGTCTCAATAAAATGTAGTCTTTCTTACTCATGAAGTTGCTGAATCATTGAATAAAAGCAAAAATTTTCTTCTCAAATTTTTTTAAAATAATTTACAACAAGGTTTTATAAGCTTTTGACAAGGTTTTACATAATGGTAATAGACTTGTTCGTTTGTGAAAAAATAAGCAGTTAAATGAATAATTAAGGATTTATTTGGTTAAAAGTTAACCAAGTCAATAATTTAGTTAATTCATCCGATTCAAATGAATTAAGCATAGCTGAAATTAATTTAAGAAGGTTTGTTTATTTAAATAGCATTACTTTGAAATTATTAGAAATTTTATGTAGTATGTTTAAAAATAAAAGAAAATTTGTTTAATTTTTTCGATTTTTATTTTTTTTTAAATATATTTAAATAAAATTTCATCGTATGATTAACTATTTTAAACACTTGACATAAAAACAATTAAGGAACTAGCTAACCGAATTGCCGCTTACAGCACTTTCTTTGAAAAAAAGACTTATTGAGTGTGGATGAGGTTGAAGAAAACATATAAAAAGTTCTCTTTTTTTATGTTTTTTTTCAACCTTATCCATTGAGAGTGAGCTTACGCTTACGCCTTTTGCGTTTCTTGCAACCGAAAAATTGTTGCAAATTGCGTTAATTTGAGTTGAAAATGGCGAAAAAAATGTGAAAAATTGGTGAAAATTGCAAAAATTTTCAGTGTCGTAATAAATTTTTAAACTTTCACAGGTTTCAAAAAAAATATCGAACCAAATTTGATAAATATTTAAAGACAAATATACAATAATTCACATTCCTTGTGCCGCGTTCAAGGATGATTTATTCATCCTTTTTCCATAACTCTATTTCTATAATTATTCTTTTAAACTGAAGAGTACCACAACGTAACGTATTCGTAACGAAAAGAGTGCTTTTAAAGCTATAAATCAACTTTCATGTTGAAATGGAAAAACTTTTCAAAAAAAAGAAAAAAAAATACTAAACTTGCGCTTGAATAAATAATTTAGTTTAAATTTAATTAAATTCAAAATTTTAGCTTTATCATAAGTTTTATCTTCCAAAAGTTCTTTTTTATCTGGGACCCACAATTAAGTATAAAATTTTTGAAGTATCCTGAGTCTTTTTCCATACATTTAATCATAATCATAAGTAAAAATAATTTTTCTAAATTTTATGTTGCTCTCTATGCGGCAGAATATGTAGTTAGTTTCGAATACGGTTCAATTAGGTATGGTTGACCGGTTAGAATTTGAATATGGTTAAAATTAACCAGTTAAAGTTTTAACCGGTTAACTTTAACCAGTCATAATTTTGACCGGTTAAAATTAACCGGTCAAAATCGAAACCGGTTATAATTAACCAGTTAAAATCAAAACCAGTTAATTTTAACCGGTTTTCTTAAATTAACCGGTTTTTGATTAGTTTAAAATAAATTAAATTTAAAATTAAGTTTATTGATAACAAAATTTTTTTCTTAAAGCTTTAAGAAAAAAATTCTTTGAATATCTGATATTCAAAGAATTGAATTGATTTAAAAAAAAACTAATTTTTTTTTAACCAAGATTTTAGACACAATAATTCACGGCATGTTTCAGGGTGCAAACGAGAACGAATTTTAGTTATTGTGAGAGATCCGATTGAGAAAATTCTCTCTGATGAAACACTTGCCGGCATTATTGTTAAGTAATCTTTAGCTATTAAAGCTAACACGGGAAATGTGGTTTTGTTCTCGTTCCACCAGATGATAATTTTGTTTTTTTCATTAAAATGTATCACCGGTGCCTCAAAATATTTTTTTAACTCTTTCACATTTCCAGTTACGTCACTTTTTCCTAAAACTTTGCTTGACATTCTTTGAGCTAAGCTTAAAGAGGTATTCTTAGAATTTTCTTGTGAAGTTGAATTTAAAGAAGATTGAGTTGAAGTTGAAGGTTGTGACTGTGAACTTTGCGCTGAATTATTTTCCTTTAACTTTTCACTGTACTTAATGAACACATTCTTCAATAACTCTCTATAGAACACATGCTTTTTTTTTTAGATCTTTGTCGGATATTAAAGAATCTTTGAATCGAGGATCTAATAAATGACGAATCATAGCATGTTCCTTTATTCGATTCCAATATGGATCTAATTTTTCTTCCATAGCTTTGATTGAATCATTTAAAAACTGTTTTTTGTTTTTATCTTTGAAATTCATAAAATGATCTTTTATTGACAAGAAAACAATAAATAATTGACTAGAAACAATAAATTCGCCACTTAGATCAACTGTTCCTTTAATTTATTTAGTATTCATTTTTCCGAATTTAAAAAAAAAAAAATACCCTGTTAGAACGGCTCTAGGAAATCTCTAACAATTACTGCATTTTCTTAATCATTATTATCAATTATATCAATTGTGGAATCATTCATTTGCTTTAAATGAACTGAAATTGATTTTAATGATTTAAAAATTTTGAGTGAAGTTTTTATCAAATCATGTGTTTTTTCGACATCTAAAACAACTTTGACCGCAGGCTCTTTAAAAATGTTTGTTTGAGTTTCAAGATGTTCGGTTAATTTGACGGAAGCGAACTCTTTTACAATAATATCTGATTTTACTGATTGATTTTTTTAATTCATCTTGTTCAAGTCCAGCTTCGACAACAAGGTTTAAAATATGGGTTGCGCATCTAATATGTAAAACTTCTTCAATATTTGAATCACATTCTCTAAGTAAATCAATACCCAAAACCATATTCTCGGCATTGTCTGTTGTAACAGAATTGATTTTGTTAACAATCGAAAATTTTTCTAAGCTCTTTACAAATTATGGATGAATTGATTTTACATTTTAGTTAAATAAAAGTTTTAAATTAAAAAATAAACTTACATCATATATGGCTTCGGATATTAATAAACCAGAATGAGGGCTCGGAAAATTAAAAATGTCTAATAAAATGCTTTTATTATTCCATTCTTCACCAATAAAGTGTGCAGTAATAGCAATATATGGGTCTTTTGCAATCGAGGTCCATATATCTGTAGTTAAATTTATTTTTGAATCGACTTTTTCTAATTTTTCTTTTAAAATTTTGATTTCTTTTTCGTAAAGCTGTTTAATATATTCTCGAATTGTTTTTCTATCCGGAACTACATACTTTGGATTGAGAGCATAAATTAATTCAAGAAACGACTTACAATTTAAAATCGAAAAGGGTTGCATGTTATCGATGATAAATTTTGTTAAAAGAAAATTTATCTGTTTTCGACGATTTACTGTTATTTCACGATGATTTCTACTTATTTTTGGTGATTTTATTGTTGTTCTCGTCTCCTCATCCTCATCTTCACTTGACTCTTCTATTTTATGTTCAGAATTTAAGTGGTAAGCTAAAGTTGAATGGCCAGTTTTAAGAGAATACGTTTTTGTGCAATTTTCTACAAGACACTTATTTCCGTTACTGGTTTTTGAAAAAAACTTGTTTACGAAGCTTTCATTTCGTCTTTTTTTAGTTGATTTTTCCGTAGAATTTAGTTCTTTTGTTTGTTTAGAATTACATGAGTTTGACCAGCTTTAAAATATTAAAAAAAACTCATGTATTCTAGTTACTTTACTCAAAAAAAGTTTGTAATCGCATTTACTCAAGAGTGCCTTAGCCGATTTTCAAAATTTTTTTTAAATATCGGGAAGGGTGTCTAGTTGTGCACCTGATTAGGGCGTTTAGATTAGACTACTACTACCTCCAAAATTTAATCAAAAACAATTATTTCAAAGCTAATTAATGTGAAAATTATATAAAAACCAAATACAATTTAACTCAAATCTGGGAAAAAAGTTGATATTTTGATAGTTAAATATTTTATTCATTAGGCGAATGGATTTTTTTTATTAATGTGCATTCTAATGGATCAAAAAATTGTGATTTTAAATAAAACTTGAATAGAATTTTAAACAAAAAAAATAATGTCAACTACATGAGTTTGACTAGCATTTTCAGAGATTGAATCTTTATATTGATTTAAATATTAGAATTTTTGGAAGATAATGAATTAATTGATCTTAATGATCATAAGATCATCATTTGACTTAATACTGAAAATTCAGTTTTAATACCGCATATTCAAAAAAAATTCAAAACGCTGGATAGATGCATGGATAAAAGCAAATTTATGCTTTCTCCCCGTGGAGTTAAAAATGCAACTAACGTTAAATAATTTTTAATTTAGAAAAAAAAATTAAAAATAAAATGCCTTTTTTAAAAAAAAAGAGTACATGAGTTTGACTTAATTAAGTTTTTCCAGTTTATCAAAAGCTTCAAAAAGCTTAAAATAAAATATTTATTCACAAAGGTCAAACGAATTTCGCCGTTTATATACAACAACACTCTAGTATAAAATAGATTTATAAATTTTGATTAATATTCATGTAACATCATATATATTGTTAGCGGTTGCTGATAATCAATATTTCTATTTTTTATAAATTGGCTCTACTATACTCTACTATAATCATAATATTTTAACTTAATGCTTCTCTACCACAATACTATTTTAAGGTAGACTGGTGACTTTATGAAATCACTTCTTAAAAATAAATATTAAAAATAATACTGTTAGCTATTGTATGATTTTAAAATAGGATTATTCAGTGAATTTTACGGCATTAATACAAACAGGCTCATTTTGAAAAACCCTATTTTATCACGTGTTATACTTAGTCAATTTAAAAATAAATGTCTTTAAGACTTGAAGTAAAATATTCCATAGTTTGAAACCTTCTCAAAACGAAAGATAAAGATTCAAAAATTAAATTATAAATTGGACACATAAACGGCGAAATTCGTTTGACCTTTGTGAATAAATATTTTATTTTAAGCTTTTTGAAGCTTTTGATAAACTGGAAAAACTTAATTAAGTCAAACTCATGTACTTTTTTTTTTTAAAAAAGGCATTTTATGTTCTATTTCAGTTGATTCAGATTTAGAGCTCATTTTTTGATTTTTTTGGGTTATTTTTAATTTGATTTTAATAAAAATTATTGCATTTTAAAAACCTTATTTAAAAGCAAAAAAACTTTTCCTCTTTTTCAAATAATCCTAAACCGATCAAAATTTTTTTGAATAAAGAAAAAAATTTAATTTTATGGGTTAAGCTTTAATAGTTTGTTTTAAGAAAAAATTAATTTTTTTATTCTCATATTCATAAATTCAATTTGAATTTCATAATAATAAGCATATTTGATTATTAAAAAATTAACCGGTTTTTGACGATTAACCGGTCAAATCAAACCAGTCTAAATTTTAACCGGTTAATTTTAACCGGTTTAAATTTTAACTGGTTAACATTAACCGGTCGACCATCCCTAGTTCAATACGTTCGAAATTCGGTAATAAATATGTTCGGTACGATACAATTTAAGTAATTGGAAATTTTTTCTAATGATAATTCGAACACCTTCAACAGACATAAGGCTTTTTAAAAAATTTTTATAGAAGTTTCGTGGTTTGATTTCTTAGAGCTAAAAATGTATAAAGTTAAAAAAAAATAAAAAAATTTATTAATGATTTAAGAGACAAATAACCCCCATTAATTTGGACTTTTTCTGACATTTCAGACCTTTATTTACCGTGTCATAGAATTTTTTTACAACCTAGGGTCGTAAATATTTTTTACAATTTTAAAATTAACAGGCCTTTGATTTTACTAAATAAAAAAAATTAAGTTTTGATTAATTTTAGTATTTGATTTTTATTTATTTAAATCTATGTAAAAAAAAAGTCAACAAACTGTTTACCCATAACTTAATGAATATTTAAAATAAAAACAAACATATTTAAAATTAATTTTTTAAGCATTCTTAAAATATAAAATTAAAAGTATTTGGAAAAAAATCTTAAGGTTAATTATCGGCCAAATGACACAACCAAGTCAAACCAACGACCAAATTCATAAAACTAAATATTAAATTTTATTTATATTTATTATAATTTTTTAAATTTTGCTTTTGAAATTTTTTATTCATCTTCATTGTGACTTTGATAATCACCTGTAGTCACCACATTATCATGACCATTTACACTAACTCTATCATCATCATCATCATCAACTGGATCATATTTATCACCATTAACTTCTTCATTATCAGATTGATTACGTCTTCTTTCCCTTTGATCTTCGTTCGATTGACTACGTCTCTCTCTGCTTTTTTCTTTTGATTGTGAACGGCTTTTTTTACCATTAGTTGATTCATTTGTTCCATTTTCGGAATTTCCATTTTTAACAACTACCTCAACTTCTCTTGGTTTAGATTCAGATCTACTTCTCTTTCTAGATCTTGATCTATCTTCATTTCTTTGTTTTGGGCTAGCTGATCTTGTTCTTGATCTTGAATGCTCGCGTCTTCTTCGATCATCTCTTGATCGAGATCTAGTTCTAGAGCGAGACCTCTTTTTTGAGTCACCATTACGTCTTTCTCTTGAATCACGTCTATCTTTTGAGTCTCTTCTTTCTCTTGAATCGCGTTTTTCTCTCGAGTCTCTTCTATCTCTAGAATCACGTCTATCACGTGATCTTGAACGACTTCGACTAGATCGTCTATTTCGTCGACCTCCACTTCTTGAACGAGATCTTTGAATTTAAAAAAATTTAATTTAACTTGAAATCAATTTTTAAAATTAGTAAAACTAAACAATAAAAAAAAACGAAAATTTAATTATTTTCATGGTCAGTCTGTTTATTATTTTAATTACCATTTTATTTTTTATTTTGGTACATGACGAGTACTTGTCTAACCAAGACCAATACCAAGACATGACCATCGTGATTTAATTTTTCAAAAAAATTAAATTGCTAAAATCAAATTAAAATGTTCCCAAAATCACGCGACTTATTCCACTAATTCCCTCAGCGCTTTTTTTTTTTAAACTTTTCTTAAAAGGCTACGAAACGAACCAATATAACGACAAACAAACAGACAGACAAGCCGAACTCGCAACAGACAGATTGATAAAACATCCTATCGTTTAATAAATAATTTAAGATTATTTCAAACATAAAAGAGTTTAAGTGTAAGTCTAGGGGAGTATTTATTTATGTTCTGGAATTAGAATTATTTAAATTTTTTTATAAGTCTTACCTTCTTCGATCCCTACGTCTATCATCATCGTCATAACGAGATGAGCGATAACCACGACTTCTATTTCCATTTCTACAATCTCTTGAAAAATGACCTCGTTCTCCACATTGATAACAACTTAAACCAGGATCTATTCTATTACGACCACGGGTTCTTGGTCGAGCCCAGTTCACTCTAACTCTACTACCACATACAACTCTAAAATCAAAAAATAAAATTTTTTCATTTTTTTTCTAATTTTTTTAAAAATTTATCAAGATTTTTTTTTACCTTCCATCCATTCCTTTAATTGCTTCATCAGCATCACTTTTATTTTTGAATACAACAAAAGCAAAACATGGTGGATTACGAGCGATCCAAACTTCTTTTAAATCTCCGTATTTATCAAAACATTTTTCAAGTTCTCGTTGTGAAGTATCTATGCCTAAATCAGCCACATGAACACGGAAGCCTTCATCCTCGACTCTGTCTCTAGATCTATCTCTTGAACGACTTCTCGATCTACTATATCTACCCATCTTTTATTTATTTTTGTTTTGAAAATGTAACGTTTTTAATTTTTATAGTTTTTTTTTTTTTTCAAATTTTTTACTATTTAAGTAAAAAGAAAATTTAGAAGTGAAGTTTTTCGAAATAAATCAGAAATTTATCCTCTTTTGTTTAGCTAATAATTTTAAATTTAATTTTAGGAACTAACATTAACGAGTCAAATACAAGCAAGTCCGGTCGAAAATTTTTTTATAAATGCTGAAAAAAGGGCGCTAAACCTCTTAGCTTAATTAACCAATTTTCAATAACCAAAAAAAGAAATACAAAAAAGAAATAATTATTTATTAAAATTTCATTTAAAGAAAAAAAAAATTTCTTTTCTCTTTTTTAAATTCCAATTTGTTTCGCGTAAATTCGAACATGGTACAACTTATTTATTTATACAAAATTTTTTCAAATTTAAAAACTGATTTTTCTTTATTGCTTTCTTTAAAAAAAAATTATTGAAAAAAATTTTGATTAATCCCCGAAATCAAAATCATTTATGTCATTTTCTTCATTTTTATCATCATTCGCTATCAATTTTAAAGGTCTTTTTCGCCGAGGCCTTTTACTAATTTCGTCATCTCTATCATTTTGAGCCAATACGCCGCCATAACCTCGTTCAATACACTCTTGTGTTGTCGGAAAAGCGACTGACCAATAATGTTCTGGAGTAGGTGGAGGTTGATATTTTGCTCTATGACGACAAGATTCTTCCATACGCTTTGGACGTTTATCTTCCGGTACAGAATTCCAATACTAACAAATTAAAATTCTTTGAAATATTTTAAAAAATATAAAAGAAAAAGAAATTTTACTGTTTCACATTCTTTACAACTCCAAGTGGGCAATTTTTTGCGCTCATCATGTTTCCTCACAACTTCAACATGTTTAAAATTGTTTTGGTTTTGATTGTCTTTCCTCTTTGGCACTCTGAAATTTAAAAGTTTTCTAGATTATTTTATTCCAATTATCACTAAATTTTAAATACCTATCAAAATCATTAAAATATTGATTAGCCAAATCATCATAGTCACGGTTATTTTGAGCTAGATTTGATTCATTTTTATCATTTTTGTTCAAACTTTTTGAATTGGACTCTTCTTGATACTTAAAATCAAACAAAAAGAAACAAATAAATACTTTTACTTTGGTTTCAAGTTAGATAATTACAAATGAGTTTGGTTCATTCTTAATGCGAGTTAATTTTTGACTAAACTTATCGTTATCAATCTAAAATTATTTGCTTATAGGGAACAAAAGAAACTTTTAAAAAACAATAAAAAAATTACTGACAAATGAATTAGGTTCATTTTTGATACCCAATATCTTGTTAATTCTTACGTTATCATACTTAAAATCAATAAGTAAATAAAAAATATTTTTTTCATTAAATTAAATATTTTTATGATTCATTTAAAAATTTTTTCTCTTGGTCATAAATTTTATCAAAGAAAAGAATAATATCGATACACAAATCAAAGCTTCAGAAGAATTTCAAATTTTTTAGGTAGATTCTACTAACAAGCATAGAATGTTTAAATTTTTCCAGGGATAGATGTAAAAACTTTCGAATGCGTTTTTTAATACGGTACATATCTGAAAATAGTTGACATAAATTGAAACATTTCTTAAATCGCTCTTAAACATCTCATGAGCAATGTCTTAAAACGTCTTAAACCGACTGAAATTTTCAAGAGAAAATCGTATTGAACAAGTCTGAAACATTGCTCTTGAGAAGTCCTAAAACATTATTCTTAACCCTAGAACTGCTATATTAAGGTACAAATTAACCTCGAATTTTTTGGCTTATTTTAGTTTACAATTCACTATTTTTAATGAAAAATTAAGATGATTCAATTTTTTTCTGCTTTCTTTTTTTTATTAATCTTTTATATTAATTTAAAATTGCTAAACATTGTCTTAAATAGACTTTAAACTTATTTCAGAAATGTTCGACTCAGTCAACTTTATCAACAATAATTCACTCGATAACCACAAAACTTAATCAAAAATTTATCTAAAAATAAATTTAAAAACAACTCCATAATATGTGCCTACTTATTCCCTAATCATTAGGGTTTTTAAGCGCTGTTTTTAATTTCGAAATTTGCACCATGAATTCGAATTTTTTAAATATTTATTTTTTCCTTGAACAAACTACGCCATGTTTTTAATCATGTTTTTTTATCTTCGAAAAGTGGCAAAAAAAAATTAAAAATAGATCATCTTCATATCGTTCATTAATTTTTTTTACTTTTTTGTTGTATTTAGAACTATATATAACTTTTTTTATTTTTCTTGATTCAGCACCTAAAGTTACATTAGGTGTAATTTTTCAGATTTTTAGTAGATTCTGGCGAGTAATAAACGAATAAAGCTTAGTAAAAAAATTATCAAAACATGATGAAATATTACTTTAATGCTTAACGGAAATAAAGAATCAAAGTGTAATTTATAGAGGAAATTGACTAAAAATTCATTAATATTAAAATAATTTAATTCATGATGAAAAACATGGTTTAGTTTTTAACAGGAAAAAAAAAATATTAAAAAAAAAAACGAATTTATGGTGCATTGGCCTTTACTAAAAAATTAGAAACGGCGTGAAAGATTGAAACAAACAATCAATAAATTCTTTTTACTCGGAAATAATTAACAGAAATGGCTATGGAGGTAACAGGACTCTTTAGTTTTTAGAGATTATAAAGTGCTTTTGACGGCCTTATCGTTGGAATATTTTGGTAAAAAATATTACTACTTACATTATATGGTTCTGGCTTGACTCGTACTAATTCGTCATTAGGCAAACAAGTTTCATCCAAATCATTAACATTTTTATTATTACTTGACAAATTTTTCTCACTTTCTTTACGAGTAAAAAAACTCGATATTTTATTTTCATTTTGTATATTTTTATTTTCGCCACACGGATTGAATGCCTCATTCATAGTCAATTGTTTAAATCTTTTTGTATTATTCATATTACGGTTATTTTGTGACATTTTCGCCCTTGGTGATTTACTTGTACTACTATTACTAAATACAGATGTATTACTTAGACTATTTTTAAGATTATTATTTGACTGGGTGCTTTTGGATGATAGAGAACTTTTCGATTTTATTTGCTCTCTAAACTCAAATGAAAAATCAAAACTATCTTCTTGATTTTCATTAGAGATCTCATTGCCTGTTAGAAAATTAGGTTTTTTGCAAAATATCGACGGTGATTTAGTCGGTGTTTTTAAAACGACTTTAACTGGTGTTTTTATATTTGACGTAGTTGGATTTTTCGGTGATTCCATGACAAATTTACTTTGTACATATTTAACTGGTGAATTAGTTTTAGAACTTTTGATGGGCGATTTATAAGGTGAATTAGTCAAATCTAATAAACCGTGTTCTTGTAATTTTTTCTTAATGGCTAATGGAGTACTTTGAGAATTTTTCAAAAAATTAACTCGAGATGTATCTGGTATAATTTTTTTAGCATGGTCATTAATTTCTAAATTTACGTTTTCTTCAAGACAAGTCTCGTCAAAATTACGAGTTGTTCTAATCTCTTTTTCAAAACTATCATTTATTACACTATTTTCATCAATAGTATCCAATTTATTATTTTGATTAACTGGTTTGAAGATTTCGTCAAAATTAGAATCGATTGTATCTCTAATAATTAATTGTCTTGTATTTTTTTTAGAGCTTGGTTTATCTTGATCAATTCCAAATTGTGGCATGCAAGTGTCTGGTATGACTAAGTTATTAATGGAACTCGGAGGTGCCTGATTTGGAGATTCATTATCGCTATTATCTAAATCTAACATTGTTTTAAGTAAACTTTGAGTTTTTTGAGTCTCAATCTGAACTTGTTTAGAAGTACCTCTTAAAATTTAGCTTTAAAGTTTAAGTTTAATATTAAAGATAAATATAATATTACTTATCTAATGAAAATTGTTGGTCTATTTTTTTACCTAATTCGATAAAATCAAATTGTATCAATTCAATTTCTTTCATAAAATCTTGGTAAATAATTGTTAGATAATTGTTAGAAATTAATTTTAATTTTTTATTAATTCGATGATAGATTTCTTACCATTTCTATCACTGATACAAAATCGGACTATCTCTTGGGCCTTAGCTAATAGAATATTCATTTCTGAGCCAATTTTATTAAGTAATTTGACATTGTTGGTTTTCATTTCGAGTGTTCGATTCGAAGCTCTTTGAAGAATTTGATTTATTTCTTCATAATTCTTATCCATTTGAGTCATTTTATTATCATAAAAATAAAATGAAAAAAAAATTCAAAATTTCTTTTTTTTTTAATTTTACAAATTCAAAAAATTTTTAATTATTTTTAACCATGTGATTTAGATAGTACTACAATGCAAAATATATATATTTTTATTCACATTTAAAAATTGTATTCTGTATTTTTGTTTTTTTTTGCAAATAAAATATGCTTCATACTTTTGCCGTGATCAATCGCTGAGACCTATAAATTGACGTCAATAGTCGTCCAAATTTTGATTAAAATTACGGAAAGTTTTTTTTTTAATGTTAATTTTTTTAGAGTTGGTTATATTAAAAATTACAATAAAATGGAATTAAGTCAAAATGAAATTCTTTCAATTTCATGTCCAAGCCAAACTGCCGTTGGTCTATTTTTTTTTCCTTTTTGACTTTAGGGCTCTGTATTCAATGAAACTGAATATAAGCGTTGTTTGCAATTTTTCAGGATCGAATGAGCCAAAAAGAACTCGTTATTATTATTTTTACTTTAATTGTAGATTTGTCCTTCGATTTCATTTTTGTGTCAATACGACCTTATCTGCTTGAAAATATTATGCCTAGAACTCATACTATGAAAAGTTTGAGAATTTCTTTTTGGAAAAAAATTTAACTCTTCGATTTTTTCTTTTAAATTACTTTTTAAAATAATATAACGTATTGTCTCGATTTTAAAGATTTCTCAAGTTTTAAATAAGTTGAAAGGACCTTTGAATTTTTTTTTAACTTAAGCACAAAAAAAAATGAAGCTAAAAATGAGATTTCCTGACAAAAGCATTAAAATTTTAGAATTTGAGAAAAGATGTTTGTAGTCTTATCCGCCCCATATTCGTCAAAAACTGAGTCAAAAATGACCCAAAAAATAAAAAATTTGAACAACTTTAAAGCGATTGATTAAGGTTTTAAATTCAATCAGAAAATTATATCAAAAGTAAACTTAGATCAAGAAGAATATTTTTATGTTTTCACTCTCAAATAAAAATATTTTAAAAGCGCACATATCAAGAAACTTTATTGTGCAAAATGGAACGAGTGGTCAATCAAAAAAAATATATATAGGTAACATTGAGAAATGTTTTTTTTATTTTATTTAAATTAAATGTTTATATATTTAAATCATTTAAGGATTTTTAATGACTTTTCCATTTTCATATCTTGGTAATGACTTTCTTCCTCATTTTTTGACTATTCTACAATGTTATATTTTCATTTGATTGACCACTCGTTCCATTTGGACAATAAAGTTTCTTTATATGTTCGCTTTTATAAGATAAACACTAATTTGACAAACAAAAAAAATTTTGATCAGCACTTATGCGCTTTTATAGAATGTGATTTACGAAAAGTTACATAAAATATTTCTAATTTAATTTTTTTTGGTGCTTTTTCAACAAAATTTTTTCAAGTCACTTTTAGTACCTTACTGCCTTGTTATTTAAGGCATTGAATTTTTATTCAAAAAGTTGAAAATAGGTGCGGGATCAAACACGTATTTTTAAATTTTTAGAAAAATGATTTGATGCAGCATTTAAAGTTA
>NTPY01000883.1:1090518-1134999 GCA_002922825.1 Brachionus calyciflorus
CCAAAAAGATTGGACAAAAGAATGGAAAACAGGCTTAAATCTATATGAATAAGTTTAAGGTAACGCATTTTGGGAACAAGAAAATTCACCAATATCATCACTGGTCATTCGAACGTGATGATCTCTCCTAGATTCTCACTAACACTAACTGTGAGCGAGACCTGGGTATCACCTAGCAAAATAATCTCAATCGAATAATTCACGTGGTTCTTAGAGGAAATTTAATACTTGGAAAACATAAAAAATAGTTTCAAAAATCTCCCAATTTTAGAATACGGTTCGTCGTTTTGGAATCCATATCTCAAAAAGAAGTTATAGAAAAAAATTAGAATTTGCCATATGAAGTAACGAATACAACAAGTGTAAATAGTTAAGAATAGATTAGACGAATTTTATAGTACAACAAAAAAAATATCTGACTAAATTATATATCTGTCATAGTGTACATACGTTGGTCCTACACTCTGCGGGATAAAACCCGTTGCGGATTATTTTATAATAATAATGATAAAAATATTAATTAAATTAATTTTTAAAAAAAATCAAAAATATCTTTCGAATTATGTGAGCAATAATTTGGTGAACATTTTCATCAATTCTAAGTGGTCCAAAACAAATCAAATTTTTTTTTTGCAAAAATGAAACAAAAAATTTTTAGACTAACCAGTCAGTTAGATTATATAATAACTAAATCAGAGTTATATTTATATTAAACAGCACTTGCATCAGAAAAGCCACATTAACTTTAGCAAATCTGTTACCAAAAATATATTTTTGAAGTGATATGTAACTTTTTTTTATTATTACTGAAACCGATAGGTTAATATAATCGAACAGAATATTATTTTTTTAGAATAAAATTTCAACTAACATTATTTATATCTTCAAGATTTTAGAAAAGAAAAATTTTAGATTATTTTCTACGTGAGGGTTTTTAACAACTCGCAAATGCTAATGGCAAGATTTTTCTTCTATTTTATTTATTTATTAGCTCTCGCGCAAAGGCCATTTATGGACCACATCTATCAGTACACCCTTAAATAAAGCGTACTGAAAAAGAAGAGTAAAAATAGTCTAAGAATAAATATTTGCATAGAAAAAAATAAAAAATAGATAAGATCCATAGATAATTAACAAATTTACAATTTATATAAAACTTAAAACATAAAACAATATAATGAGTCTAATAAGTGAAGACCATGATTTAATTGCATTATTAACAAGAGAGAGAACAATAGTTGGTAGTTAGTAGGTTGTACTTTGAACCACGTTTTTTAAGCTCAAATTCTGAATCAAGGCCTTTATTCCTTGAAAATTTTCGTCTTGTTTTTTTAGCACTTTTTTTTTTAGCATTCCGAGTTTTTTAAATCGGTTTTTTTTCAACAAATCACCAATTTTGGTTTCAAGTATTTTCGTCTTTTCTTCAACACTTGTCACTTTACCATCTATGTCTGTAATTTTATTTTCTAGATGGATCGCTTTCTTCTCAATATATCCTATTTTAGTATCTAGACTTTTAATTTTAGAATCTATGTCTGTTACTTTAGCGTCTTAATTACTCACATGATCACTTAGAATTGAAATCGCATTATCTAGATTGACGAATTTTTTATCAGAATCCAAGATGTATTTATTCACTTTGTTTTCTAGTTCAATCACTCTTGTTCGCTCAATGTCCAGTTCTCTCTGGAGAATATTATTTCTATTTTATTTTAATTCTATTTCAAAATTTAAAATGAATAAAAAATTATCCAATTAAAAATTTTCGAAATTAGTGTTGGTGACGGGCCGTGCGACCACATGACCGGTCCAAAATAGTAACTAGCCTTATCCGTGGCCGACGAGACTGTCGGTCTTTTTTACGGTCCAGGCTGCATTAAGGAATTTGTTTACATTTGTTTCACTGTGGCACCCAATTAAGTGACAAATGATATTTAAAATTTCAAAAGTGAATTAGTTACGGGATAAAATATTAGATGTGGCTTTTTATTAATTATTTTTTATTAATACAGTGATGGCGAATCACTTGTAACAATCGCCATTTAACGTTAGAAAACGCTAAATAATTTCTGAAAAAAATACGAGCCAAAGATTCAATTCAAAGTGATACTAACTCGCTAAAAAGAACATATGAAGTTGTATTTAAATGGTTTCTTCCTTTAAATAATGTAAAATTAAGGTATTTTTTTGTTTAAAAAATCATAATTGAACATATTGATTACTCGAGTTACCGATCACGAGGTCACAGCTAAATAGGAATCGCTTTAAGCTAAAGAAAAAATTGGTCTTGCAAAGTAAAGAGATTTTTTTTCAATTTCTTTAACGCATCTTTTAAGATTTAATCAATTTATTTTTAATTTTAAAAACTATTTGATGTTGCTTAACGTTATCCAAAGGCATCAAATGCCATTTAACAAAAACCGTAAAGAAGCGTTTATTTTTGGTATAACTTGGGTTTTTACTTTGTCTTATTAAGTTAAGCAAGTGAGCTTTTGTGAATCTTGTGGAAATCTCCATTTTTAGACTGAAATTCTTTAAAATCCTCTAATAGAATCAAGACCATTATAATCTTTTTTTCTCTTTTAACTTGGATTAAATTCGGAGAAATTTTGGAAATACTCGTGAACGTTAATGGATGACATCGTGAATAATCACAAGAGTAAATTGGTAGTCAAATAAAATAGTGTGTTCCTTTGAACAATTAGATGATGATTTTATTTATTTGTGCACATAAAAGGTATCCACCAGCTTGTTGACAATTGTTAACTATCCGACCAGCAGTGAGTGATTTATCACATATTAAATGATCAACTGTTCACATGACCCAGAAAATCCAAATTTTGGTTATTACATTTTTATAAAGGCGCACATTTGTAACGCCATAATTACCTTTCTTTTGAAAAGGTATTATCCTATTTTATTTCATCCTTCCTAAACAAATTGAAAAGATATTTGTAGCGACTAGTCTTTTTAAATAATACATAAGATTCTAAATCGTTAGACACCTTATTGTCTAATTTAATTGTAATTTGCATTCAAATTGTTTCCTTTCAACAACAAAAAAAATAAAATAAAATGCAACTTATTTGATCAAAAATCTTTTGTTACGAATTAGACATAGTAAAATTAGCAAGTTTAAATACATTTATACAATTGGTGTCTACGATTTAAAAAAAAAAAAAAGTGTATCACTCTTAAATCAATAGAAATATTTTTATTTAATTTGCAACCAAATAAAAAACAATTGCTTAAAATGTACCTTCTTTCAAAAATTATTCTTAAAGCATAGATTATGCTTTTTTTTTTTATATTCTAATTTAAATATTTTTGATTAATTATTAAATCTAAATCAACGGAAAAAACAAATCCCACATCTCGAGCTTTGACAAAAGAAAATAAAAAACACAACAAAAACATATTGTCGAGTAGTCTAGCAAAACTTTTTTATTTTATTTTTTTTCATTTCGAAAAAATTTTCTTATTGGCTCTTTAATATCATTGGTTGAAATATTAAAATAAAAAAATTTATTTGAAATCTTATTGAAAAAAAATATTAAGCAAATCTCAAAAAAAAAAAACTTTAAAAAGTTTCTTTATTATTTTTATAATTCAACTTGTTTAAAAATGTTTTATCTAATAAAAGACAACTAATAAATTTACTCTAGAATTAGTAACTTAACTAAAAACACCTTTCACTCTCTTTTTTTTGTTGTTTTGTTGCAAGTTTGGTAAAGATTTAGTTGAAAACTTAGAAACGAAAATCTTTTAAGATAAAATATTTAATTTTAAATAGAAAAGAAACAATTGAAAATAGTATAGGTATTCTAAAGCTTGTTCTTAAAGGATTCATTTAAAATTTAATTTTCATTAACCGAATTTTTTATTATTTTATTAGAAATTTTAAAAAAATAAGAGTCTTGATCCAGACTTGAGCAAAAAAAGAAAATCTTCTCTATGTTTATTTATTTTAATTTCAATTAGAATTAAGGTGTTGTTAGTAACCGATACAACCCAATCAAAAAATTTTACTCTTTCTTTTATATTATTTAAAAAATATATTTTGAAAATATTATTTTTTACTCAAAAATTTTTCATTTCATAGATAAAATGGAAAATTCCCCTATGCCTAAATTCGATGGTCTATTTTCTATTAGTAAAATGATAGAGGCTAAAGACGAGTCTAAAAATGAGGCTATGAGCGACTTTGATGGAGATAGAATTTTAGATAACATTTCAGAAAGTGAGTCGTCAAACAGTTTTGCGTCTCATAAAAAAAGAAATAGAAAAAATAGTCACTCTAGTATTGATTCAGAATCTGATATTGAATCTAAATCGAGTAAAAAAATAAAGAATGACTCGAAAAAATCAGATGATTCGTCAAGCTCTTCTGAACAAAATGTAATACGTAATAAATACGGTATTAAGCCAACTTATAGCTATAATGCTTTAATTATGATGGCAATTAGGCAACACCCTGAGAAAAGACTTACTCTAAACGGAATTTACGAGTACATTATCAAAAATTATCCTTATTACAAAGAAAATAAGCAAGGATGGCAAAATTCAATTCGCCATAATTTAAGCTTGAATAAATGTTTCGTTAAAGTTCCAAGAAATTATGACGATCCTGGTAAAGGTAATTATTGGATGTTAGATCCGTCGGCCGAAGATGTTTTTATCGGAGGTACAACTGGAAAATTAAAAAGAAAAAATACGTCAACTACACCAGCTTTACATTCGAATTCTAGTAGCAAAAAACCAGATAACTTTGATTTCCTTAAGCAATTTAATATGGTTAATAATTTAAATGCGAATAATTTTCTAAGAGGCTCAAATTACTATTCATTTATGCCAACTGGTGGTAGTCCAGTAAATTCAACATCTAATTTATGGTTAATGGCAGCTGCACTTAAAAATTATTATCCTCAAATAGAGCCACATGATATTAATTTACCACAGGGTTATCCCATTTTTAATGAGCCTAATTATCCACATGTAAATAATCCTTTTTTACCTTATGGCAAATTTGAAGGTATCAAATCATCTTCACCAATATCATCAGTGTCATCCGTCTCGTCCAATTCATCATCTAATTTAAGCACTAGTAAGAGACCCGGAATGGAAAATTTACTAATTCCAACAAGTCAACAAAATTTGCCAATGCAGACAGAAAATTCATTAGATTTTTATAATTATTTTAAAAATTTTTATCAGCAACAAATGTCACCAAGTGTGATGATGACAAGTCCAATTAAAAATAACAATTGCAAATTTTTAACCTCATCATCGTCATCAAATCAAAAAAATATACAACATTAGTAATAAGTTTAATTTTTATTTTTTTTTTTAAACGTCTAAAAACTTTTTGATTGAAAATATTTTGAAAAATTTAAAAAATAGGATCATGTAACTCAATTCGTCTAATAATTTCAAAATTTCTCAAAGTAAATTTAAGGTCCGTAATCTTTAACTGCTGTCTGTTTTTAAGCTAGCAATAGTTTGATAAAGTTTCAAATTTTAAGAAATTTTTTTTAATTAAAGTTTAAAGGATAAGCTACATTTAAATTTGAAGCAGTTATGTTGCAGAGATGTGCATATTTCAAATATTTATTTAAAAAAATAAAATCTTTTTTTTCAAATATTTTTTAAATATTTCAATTTCAATATTTATTAAAAACTCAAAAAATAAAATTAAACTAAAATGTAACAGTAACGAAATTTTTACATTTTTTTTTTCATTGGCCTATTATTTTCTTTTTTATTATTTTTGTTAATTAAATTTTTTTTTAAATTCAATTGAGAATTGAAGAAAATGTTTAAGAATTTTTTTTTGTGTATTTTTTTAATTTTACATTTTTTTTTATTAATTTATGATATTGTTTTAATTAAAAAAAAAATTATTTTTTTTTTTAAAGTAAATATAAACTATCTTAACTAGACTTGTGTTAATAAAACTTTGTTTTTATTTTTTTATTAATAAAATAAATATGAGAAATTTTTGCTCTCCTATCTATCACTGTTTTTTTTTGTTGCTTAAAGTAATTAGAAATCAAGAATTGCAATCAAGGTATTAATCCTTGGTTAAATAAATATTTAAGCTAAAGAGTTTTATGAATTTTATGGAAAAAAAAAATAATTGTAAATATTTCTACTTTCTAGGTATTAAAAAAAAAACAATTTGAAATAAAGTTGCAATTTTAAACAGACTCAGGTAGTTTTTTGTGTGTGTGTGTTCTTAGTGACTTGATTGTTTATGGAAATATAATATTTATGGAAAAATGACAAATTCTAAATCGAAGTTGTTATTTTTTTAAACTTGTTTATTTATTGCAATTGGCGTATTGTAAAAATAGTTTTAGAGAAATACACTGAAGCCTAAGTGATTTTGTTTATAAAAAGATTAAAAAAGAATCAACAACATTTTTTACTTGTTTTTTAATTGATTTTGTTTAGAATCCTTAACTTTGTTTGATTTGAAATATTTCAAAATTTGTTTTTAGTTTTTGACATGAGTTTTTAATCGTATTAGAAAATGTTTTAACTAAGGTATAAGATGTATATTTAAGTTGATCATTTGCTTACCTCTGATCAAGCATATTAATTAAAATTGAATTAAAATGCCATGTAGGGTATCTTAGCTCCTATCTAATAAACATTTTAAAAAAAATTATTCAATTTCGAATTTAAATTTTTAATTTAAAATAAGTTTTACTTTGGAAAAAATTAAAAAAAAGTAAGTACAGTCCAAAACAAAGTTAACCAAAACATGAACAATGTTTACACATTGTGCAAATGGATTCAAAGGAGTTTTGAAACAAAAACGACACAGAACAGAAACAAAACCGAAACAACACAAACATTTAAAAACATGTTTTATTAAAAATTAAAGCAGAACATAAGGAAACACTGTTGTTTTTTAGATTACAGTACTTTTCATAATTATAAGACATTTAGAATTTATAACTAAAATAACCACGATAGCTACTATTATTTTATGTACTAGGCACTTAATTTATCAATTCTGATCATTTTGGTTGTTTGGTTTTTAATTTTTTGAGCATCAACTGGACTGTAAAGACATTAAATCCTCTATTAGGGAAACTTGAGGTAACGCAGCATTAAAATTCGAAATTTCGAATTTTTCCTATTCTATTTCATTTTTTGTAAATAAATTGCGTAATTCAATTTCAAAATTTAACATTATAGTGAACTGTAAAAAAATATAATTATGCAATTAAAAAGTTTTGAAAATTTAAAATAGAAAATAAAAGTTGCCATTTAAACAAAAATTAAAGCGGCATCAAATATGTGAAAAAACGGAAAAAATTGAATATTTTTTTTATTTATTAAATTTTTTTAATTTCGAGTTTTAATGACAATAATTTAATAAAAAAATTCAATTTGAAAAAAAATATTTTTTACGTGTTTGATGCAGTACTTAAATTTCGGAATTTTCAATTGGAACGCAATCCATCGCATTACAAGGTGTTACGGTAAAATTTTTTCTGAATTAAAAAAAAAACTTAAAAATGAACAATAGAAAGAACCGAAACCTTGAGTCTCAAGCTAACTAGAAAGCAAATTAGTTATGAAAAAAATGCTTCATTCATTAACCATTTGATCCTTTTTTTTTGGTTGGTTTAGCAAAAATGCCTCAATAAGGAGCAAAAATGGCAAATGAAAACAACCTTCTTTTGGTTGTTCTTAAATTTTCAAGAAATGAAAGAATATTTAAATGATTTTCTGATACAACCTAATACACGGTTGGCTTTAGTTGTTGATTTTTTTATTTGAGTATTTCACTTAAGGTAGATTTGAATATAAATGCCTTTTTAGAATACCGATGTGAAGAACTTTGCACTAGTCAAAATTTAATTAAGGAGACCAATCGATTGAACACTTACAAACCTTGTCGATATCATGTTGTAAATTTAAAATGGAATCAAAATTCTTTGTAATCTCCAAAATTTTGTATCGTCAGCGTAAGCTTCACATTTGTTTGATAAAATATCTAACATATCATTAATATAGATAATAAAAAGTAATGGCTCCAAAATTGAACCCTGGGGAACACCACTATCAACTTCAACCCATTTCGAAATCTGTTCGCCCAAGACAACTCCTTTTTTGCTTTCTGTTCAAAATGCTTCCACTCAATTAATTATTTCGTCCTCAAAAGCGAACATTATATAAAGTAATGAGAATTCTAAGTGGATAATTTAAAGAGGATGTGAATTTTAGTTCATTTTTCCACTCAAAATTAAACTGTAAAATTTCTATTTTATTCTGTTTCTGCTATTTAAATTCATTTCCGCTCCTAAAGAATTGGTCTTTGGTAGGAATAGCTACATCACTGACAATTAGAGAGTCAATCAAAACTCAAATAAAAGCATGAAATTGTTACAACTAAATTATTATACCATCAACTCTCATTCAACAATATTAAAGCAAATGGCGATAAACTTTCGAAAGCTGAAGGAGCTTTAGCTCGGTACAGGAAAACGAATAAATAAAATAAATAACTTTCGAAAGCTTAGAAATACTTAGAAAGCTGACATTCTAGAATAGGATAAAATATTTTAAAGATAAGTAATGCTTGTGGTAAAACGAAATCTATCAAATTTTAGAAAGAAAAATTAAAAATTTATATTTGATTATATTAAAAATTAAAACGATTTTTCGAAATAGTTTTAATAAAATTAAAAAAATTTAATAATACACTGAAGCCGTTTTTTAGTTGTTTTTGTTTTAATTATTCAAATTAAAAAATATAATTTAAATACAAAAGAAAATATTTTTTTTGGATTAATCTAACTGCTTTCGTCCGAATCAGCCGCGTCAGTATCAATTGGTATTGCTATACCTGGCAAAAGCATCAAAAAACCATTACCTTTCAAAAAAAAAAAAATAAAAAAAATAATTAAAAACTCTTTGTTTAAAAGTCATAAATCATAAAAATATTAATGTTTTTTTCTTATTAAAAAAGCAATTAGCTTAAAAACCCTTAAAGACTTTTAAACAAGTATTCTAAATAATTATTAACAAAGTTTACCTTCTTTTTTTCGTCTATCATTTTCTCTAGCGTAATTTTCATAAAAGTTCTTACCATTTTGATTAAAATCCTTAGTCAAAGGCCAAGGATCGGATTCATCTAATTTATATTCATTTAAATAAAAGTTATTTTTGGCGCCTTTTCTAACGTCACTACGCTTACTCCTACTTTTCTTTTCATCTTGATACGGCAAAATATTAGTTAACAATTTGTCATCATTAGTCTTAAGTACATAATCTATTTTATCCAATTGAGGTAAATTTGTTGATACTAATAATTTATCTTCTTTTTTATTAGAATTCTTTAAAATAACATCTTTGTTTTGATTTTTGGCCATTACATGTTCATTTTTTATCAATTGGGCTCTTTTAACACAATTCTCTAATTTATTTGACTTAGCATCTTTTTCATTCGCTTGGTAAGAGTCTTGCTTAGTCATATTTGGTGGTGGTGGCGGCACACCATGATTTACCCTAATAGGTTTCTCTAATTTACCATCTCGAATAGCAGAAGTTATCGATATTGGCTTAGAATAAGCCGAGTCATTTTCATTTTTAGTGAATAAATTATCAGAATGAATTGTATTTCGTTTATATTTTGAGTCTAAAATATGAGGAAGAGGTGGTGGAGTAGATATTTTTCTCAATGGAATATTTGGTCTCTCTTTGCTTAATTGCGAACTATTTTCATTAGAAATATTTTCATAAATACTTTTAGTAATAAATTTATCAGTTATTTCAGATATTTCAGTGTCCAAATCTTTTGACCTTTTTCTAGTAGTATTATTTTTTGGAGTGTCATGTAAGATATAATCTTTAAAGTCGTCTTTTGGTTTATCTGGTTTAAGTAAAATTGAATGGACCGGATAATTACTGATTATTTTAGCTGTGTGTAAAGAGTCGCGTATTGGAAGTGGATGTATGAATTTTTTTTTGGTAAATTTTTTTCTTAGTGAACCGACTTGTTCAATCGGATCGTCTTTTAAATCACTGTCAATATCACTTAAACTTTCTGTAAAACTACTACTACTTTGTACAAAAATGGCAGCTTCTTCTATTTCTTCCATTTCATTTGTATTTACTGTTTTGTTTATTGCAGATGTAATTCTATTTGAATTAAATCTTTTCGAGTTGTCACTTTTGCTAAAATCGCTTTGAATTTGAAAAGGTTGATATGTTGAATTTTTAATTGGAATATAATCTCTGATATTTACGGAATGATTACTTTTGAAACTGTGACTCGTATTATTTGTTGTCTCATCTAGATTCGAATGGATAAAATCTGAAAAATTCGATTCTTTTAAAATTGAATTATTGTTTGATTGATATGAACTGTCTAAGTCTTTTATTGACGAATTTTCTTTAAAAAAAAAAGAAGAAAATTAATCAATTTTTAACTTACACTAAAGAAAGCCACTTTTAAGCCCTCTTCAATTCGATTTAGATTTGATCCATTTAAATTATATAATACTTAATTCAAGGAATTCAAAAATGTTAAAGAAAAGTTGTAACTTAATACACTAATTAGATTTTGAGTATAATGATTTTTAAACATTAAAAAATAACAAGTACAAGTAGAATTGGGTCGCTTTGAAAAGAGGCAAGGCGACGCTTACTTGTTTAGTAACGGGTGAACCATAATGCTCTGCACAAAATTTGACCTCAAAAAAATATACGATAGGAATATGGGAAATAAATGAAATTTTCCACATTTATGACTGAGTATGAGATGTTCAAAAAAAAATATTAAGTTAAGGTTAAAAATTAAATGGAATTCCGGTACTAATTAGATTGAATATCAAATTTTTAATCGTAATATTTAATAATTTAAAAAACTTTTGATTTTGATTTTTAAATTGAATAAATTTTGAAAACGAAATTGACCACCAACTTTTCCTTTTACAATTATTTAAAAGTACCCTTTTGCAATTAAAAAAATTTATTTTTTTTTGAAATTCGAGTTATCCTTCAAAGAACAATTTATCTCGGCCTAAATATACTTTGTTTTCACATTTTTCGTTTCAAAAATTTTTTTTGTTCATAATGATAAAAAGTTACATAGTCTATTTTGAAGAAATTAAAAATTTATATATTTGAGTAAATTTTCAGAAGTCTACAATATTCCTATTGTCAGTCATAAATGTGGAAAATTTCATTTATTTCCCATATTCCTATCGTATATTTTTTTGAGGTCAAATTTTGTGCAGAGCATTATGGTTCACCCGTTAGATTTAGGATCAAATGTTAAAATATGAAATATATTCCATGTTAAATGACCACTTAAAAGTACTTTAAACTGTTTTTATTTCATCTTTTTTTCAAGTGAAAATTGTAAAATATTATTCTATTTTCTCAACAAAATCACTTAAATTCGATTTTAAACTTTTTAAATAAGATTTTTCTCAAAAATTATTTCATCTAAATTTTGTATTTAAATTTAAAATCTTAATTTAAATTTAATAAAATAAAATAAATTCTTAATTCGCTTATTAAAAGCAATTAAATACATCCGAATTTTTTTCACCTTCACCTTCGCTATTCGAAAGCGAAAGTGAGAGGCGAAGAAAGTGAAAGGCGAAAAAATCGCCTTCAGATGTGTGCCTAGGGGTTTAGAATAAATAAATTAAAAAACTTGGAATAAAAATAAATTCAATCAAACAAAAACAGATGTTAAACGAAATTTCGTTAGATGGAAAGAACTAACTAATTTATTTATTTTTCTTGTTTGATATTCTGATAACAAACAAGAAAAAGAAGTAAGTAGTCAGCTTTATTTAAATGAAGAAAATTTAGAAAAGAGAAGTTAAGTAAGTTCCATCCATACTCTGTAAATTTGCACACAATATAAACAGTCTAAAATGTAATTAAAATTGCAGAACTTTTTGCCGAGTTTGATATAAGATGCAGCAAGTTTTGTTTTACTTAGAGACAGTTTTTTTTGTTGGAAAAAGTATAATTTAGCACTTTGCAAAGAGTTTTTTGTTAGAAAAAGAATACTGACGAAAAACTTAAAAATTCCAAAATAACATGGGTCAAAAATGACTCGGTTAAAATTTTTGACCAAGTTTTCGACTGATAAGAATTAAGAGAACAAACAATTGAAAGCTTTATAGAAAATCTATCAAGATTAGTAAACAATATTAAGAGAAATTTATTTACTTCGCTTTTCTGAACCAATTACGCCCACGTCATCCAAATTAGCTAATCGCTTCAAATTAATATCGTTTACTTTCGATTCATTTTTCGAATCAATCAATTTAATATAAGCATTAATTCCATGTCGTTGAGTGACAATCCCACTATCTCTAGACAAAGTTGTCGTATGACTACTATTAGATCTTTCTTCAACTGAATTCTTATTCAAAAAATTACTAAATAAATTTCCTTTACGATCTAACTTGTCTACAATTTCATTTTTAGATTGCTCAATTTTCTCATCGTGTAAACTCGATTCATCTTTTAATTTGTCTACTTCTTCTGAATATAAATAATCATTTAAATTATACGTTGGATTCAATGTTTTCTTTGGCAAACTACTCGAATAATAAGGCAAAGATGAATAGATCAAATCACCAGCTTGACTATAAATTTTACCATTACAATTTATTTCTTCGGATCTTCTATCCTCACTCAATTTCAAATTTTCACTTGGAAAATTTTCCCCAAAATACATACTCTTATGTTTATTACGTATATTTTCTTTATTAGATAATCTATCACTCATATTGTCGCTATTTTTCTCCTGTGAGTTTATGTCCACAAGTGAGCCAAATTTTTGATTTTCAACTGGTTTTAAACAAGACAATTGAGCAGATTGTTTCTTGATCACGTTTACTTTTTGCTTTAAATGCTTTTCTTTTTTATTCAAATCATTTATTTGATTATTAGTCGAAGTATTCAAAGGGGTTTTTAATTGTTTGGAATTTTCATAATTTAAACTATTTGGTAAGTAAGAAGTAGCTTCTAAAGGCGATGAATTTCTCATTAATACTGAATCCGGTATTTCAGATAGTTTACTCATTATTTTTTTATACAAAGGACTCTCATTTTGAGATGGATTATTTTCAAAAGAGTCCGCCTTACTACTATCCAAATTGCCAGCTATTATTTTATAATCCGTATTATTGGATACATTATTAATACTCTTAGCCTTACGATCCTTGCTAATACTACCACTTAACGAGCCATATGTACTTTCAGGATTTTTTTCATTTTTATTTTTCGGATTTGATTTATCATAATTTGAATTACTGTAATATTCATAGCTAAGTAATTTTTCATTTGATGCTTTTATATCGGAGGAGGCCAGTGGTGAATTAGTTAAATTGGACTTAGGTATCGATGAATAATTATCTATATTTACACTATGACGCTTCGGATTGAACACATTAAAACTCGGCTTGTAACTATTTAGAATTTTATTGCGTAATAAAACGTCATTCATTTTGGAATTTTCACTATTGTTATTTTTTGTTTTTACTAAGCGCTTTTGACCAGTGTTATTCTTTGGCACTTCTGGTGTATAACTCGAGTATCTTTGATCCATGTAATTTTTATTATTATTATTAAACCCAGGTTTATATTTAAGATCTGTTATTTCATCATTGGGATTTGATTGGTAACTTGAATTTAGAACAGACGATTCGTTAGAACTTGATACATTACTAGTCTTGCTATCATAACTACTATATGTATTTGATGAAACTGAATTTAAATTAAACGGTATCGGTGAATCCGATTGAATATAAACATAGTTTAAATTAGATTTATTATTTGTATCTCCGGTTCGATTGGGATTTTTTTTTGCATATTCTTTCATGAATCCATTATTGTTGTTATTATATTCGTAATTTAATTTGGACATTTTTTCTTTCTCTTATTACCAAATAATACTTATTTTATCTAATTAGTTTTATATTTATGTGCTTTGTTTCTTTTTTCAAAATAGAAAAACTCATATTTTTTGGTAATTTTTCATCTTTTACCAATCTTCATAAATTAAAAAAAAAATTTTTTTTTTCTATCTTTTTGAATTAATTTAATTAAAAAAAAATAAATTGAAATTATTTTAAGCCCCTAGAAAGAAAGTCTTTCTTGTTTTTTTTTTCTACCCAAAATGAATTTTTCTTTTTTGCTTTTAATTTAGCTAGGAAATAAAATTTTGAGATAATGTTTTGGAAATTTGTCACTTAATTGGCGAAAAAAATTATCCCAATTAAATGATATTTGGAATATTTATTACCAAAGTTAAAAAACTAGGACAAATATTTTGATATATTCGATGCTTACTATTAAATTTTATCTAATTAAAAGAAAACTTTTTTTTTTCGATTCAATCTATTTCAAATCAAGCAATTTTCTTAAGTCTAACCTCAAGTTGTTTTTTTATAGAAACAATAATTCAAATATTAAAAAGTCAATTTAGGCCAAATAAGTAAATTAAAAAAAAAAATTATTTTGAAAATTGTTTTTAAACTTCAAAACCAAGTTTTATGTTTTTTACCAAATGAACTTTTAATAAATATCGATAAACTTTTTAAAAAAAATTCAAAATGTTAAGCGTGTTCATACTCATTTTAAAACAAGTTTAAACATTTTAAATTTGATTCTTCAAAATAAAATGGATTATTTTGCGTAACATTTTTAAACACTTATTTTTTGTAAAAAAAAAATAAACAAAATGATTTATTTTTAAAGATAATTTTGATATAGCGTATAAACATGTTCAATTAATTCGATGAAATAGGGTTTTTTATATTATGGGATCGATGGTAGGTAGATTTCACGTGCAAAAAAACTTGATTATTGTGTTTAATATCACGAGTTTATTTGCTAGAGTATACGGTACGTTTTTTGCTTTAGGTCATAATTATTTTATCAAATTTAATAAAATTAGCCTACTCTAATATAAATGTAAAAGTACATTTCAGAAATAAGAATGAAAAAAAAGATGAATATTTCAAGATTTATATCAACAAAAAAATCGACATGAACCAAAAAGTTCACCAAGTCAGTGAATCGCAGTTCACATCACAGTTCCTTTCTACTTATTCTAAAAGTTTACTTTAATTTTAGTTTTCAGATAAGAACAAAGTTAAAATTTCGATTATTTAAATTTGAACGTTTTAATATTTAGAGTAGAAAATTAGGAAATTAGAGTAGATAGTTAGTACAACTTTTATTCAAATAGAACGATTTTTAATTATTTACGACTTTTAATTTTAAAATTTTTCAATACTTTTTTTTATTCATAATTTATAAGTATTGAAGATTAAAAGGAAAATTAAGGATTTGGTAATAAAGTTACAAAAAAAATGACATTTAATAATTAACAATTTTAAAGAAAATAGATTAAAACCACTAAAACGGATTTTAGGAGTTTTTTTAGATCTATTAGATATAAAAGCTACCAAAATCGTTTTTCCCTATTTTACTTATGTTTTTCACTTTTGAATTCCATGTTTTTTTTCAACAGCTTTTCTATCGAATTCGGACCGTACCCGTACCTAGACTAGACCTAAAAAAAATTTTTTTTTTGGAAAATTTGTTTTTTTTTTAGTACGATCCAGACCGTACTCGAACCGTTAAAAAAAAAAATTTTTTTTGTACGGTTCGGGTTCGCTACGGATACGGTACGGGTACGCTGTTAATTCAGTAGAAAAGCTGACCTCCAATTGCTATTTCTAAGGCGAATATATCGAAAATGCTTATGACGATAACAAAAATATTTCTTTTTATACTTAAACTCAGATCATTAGTTTTCATTTAAAGGAAAATTAGACTTTTAGAATTTCTATAATTTTAAATTAAACAAAAAACAGTTTACCAAAATACATGAAGCCTGACTTTTTACACATGCAGCTAAATTTTGCGAAAATTTTTTTAAAAAATCTTTAAAATAACTAACTAAAATTAGCTAATAAGATCAACTGTCCGTTCAGTTAACGGAACGGTTTGATTCAAAAGATAATTATTTAAATTTGAAATTTACATCTTATTTTATCATTAATTTTTTATTTGATTATAATTCCTAGACTTTAAAAGCTTATTATATATTAAGTTATTAAAAGACGCATATAAAAATGAAAGGTTTTTACAGTAATTTTTTATAAAAATTTAAATTTTTAAACATCATAATCCAATACTAAAATACTTACTTTATTTGATTATCCGTATACCTAATATTTTTGTAACTGAATCATGACAAGACCAGATTCATTCAACTGAAAAATACTTTTTAATTCCTAATTAAAAACTTAAATTTCATTTTAAAAAAATATTTGAAATAACTTCGAAAAAAAAAGACGTTGTTTTAAATTTTCTTATATTTTTTGTTATAAAAACGATTAAAACGCTAGAAATCGGCATTTTAATATAAATTAAAACGGGTTAATTATATTATAAGTTAATTTGGTGAATTATTCAAATTTCTCTTTAAGCTTAAACGAATAATACCAAAGTTGCATACCATTTTATGCCCCTCTTGAATAGCTCATGGGCTGTATATATATTTCTAATTGGCAAGTTTTCTAAAAAAAGGAACATTTTTAGGGGATGAAAAATATATTAAAAATCTTTTTTTAACCGCTATTTTTAGCTTTTAAAACATATTTCAAATTGTGTTTTTAATTTTTTCATCCCCTATAAATGTTCCCTTTTTTAGAAAACTTGCCAATTCATCATGCATATCTTAAACACTAAAATGATAAAATTACCAAATTAACCTGATCACCATGTTAGCCCGTTATACTATACATTTAAAATTCAATCTTAACAATAATTTAAAGACTTATCTTTGTTCAATTTTATTGATGCCTTGAAAGTTTGGCTTGAAAATTGGCACCAGATTGAAGCTGAATTTTAAGTAAATTAAATTTAAACTTGATGCTCATTTATAAAGATTTTGTATAAAAGTTAATCCAACTTAGTATAATAGAATTAAGCGACTTGCTTATAAGCGACTAAAAATCGGTCTTTTGAAGAGTGAATTCATACCAAAGAAAAATGAATTTGGTCTTTTGATTTGTCTTATCCGATAGACTTTAGTATGGTCTATTTAGTTATAACAAATTTAAATTTTTCTGCTTTCCATTCTTCTAAAAAAAGGGAGGTTTAGGCGGGGCGCTTATAAACAAGGTAATACGGTAACTGTATAATTACATTCTTTTTAATTCAATGGCTCCTGTTCTAATACAAAAAATCTTGATTAACATAAACGTCATCCTTTTTTTAAAATTACTTCCAACCATCCCTTAATATTTTTAATACAACTCAATAATATACTAGTTGAAGTCGACCTCAAGGCTTACAAGTTGAAAATAAAAAAAAATAAAATCTTCGACTATAATTTAAAATATTTATTTTTTTCTATGTACGTAAAAGCTAATAGAGAAAACTTTGGTAAAAATAAATAAATAAAAAATTAAATTTGATGTAAGGTAAAATTAGAAAATTTTCACGCTTTCACAAAAATCTATTAGCATAGATAAAAAATTTTTTTTTGTTGTGTTGTGTTTAAATTACCAAATAACATACATGGAAAAAAGCAAACTTTTTTGTTTTAAATTAGAGACTTGATTTTAATAAGCTATTATAGAAAAACATATAAATATATATATGTATGTATAATTAATAAAATTTTTTAATTAGATTTGAGCTCGGAAAATACACTGAAAATAGTCGTTGAGGATTCTTAAAAGCATCCCTTCAAATTCGCTAATTAAAGCAAAAAATTTTAATTTTTTTTTCTTCTTTCAATTCAATATGGAATCTTAAAATTTCCATTAAGAAAATTATAATTTTGTCATTAAACTACCATGAATGCTTTACCAAGAAATTATTTTAGATGAATAAATTTTAGAACAACACAGCTTGTTTTTTTGTTTTTTCGAAAGTATTCTAGATATGAAAAGACAAAAGATATATTTCTTAAAATTTTATTTTTCTTGAAATAAACTAGAGAAATCTAAGTCTAGTTGACCCCTCTAGTTCTCTAATTGATTTATGGACATCGACATAAAAAAAACAAGGCTTTATTTTTTTTCTTATTTTGTTAATTTTAAACTTGATATTTTAAAATTTCATTTCTTAAGGTAGCAAAATGTCATCGAAAATTAAGATCACCTTTTATTTTAAAGGAATATCTATCTATTTCTCCAAAATATTCCTTTAAATAAAACTGAACTAAATATTATTTTTTTTAGAATTTTTTTGAAAAAAAACTTAGATACTAAATTTTTTGTATTCAAAAATTTTCAAATAATAAAAAAGAAATTATTGTAAACTTTTTCTTGAAATTATTTCGATTATTAAATAAACAAACAAGAAAAAAAAATTTTTTTTTATTCTTGAATTTGATATACTGAATGGATCACTATTTGTATTTGGTTATTTCTCTTTGGTATGTGTCTGTCTTAGACAAGAAAAAAAACTTTTCCTAGAAATTAACCCTAATTTTTTGCTTGTTTAAAAAAAAATTCAAATTATAAAAAAATTTATTAGTTAAAGCTATACCTGCAAAATTAAAATCGTAATATTTTTCCTTTTTTTTTTCTTCTCTTCAAACTAAGTTTTTTAAATTTTTTTACTTGAAATTGTTAAAACATAAATTAAATGATTAATTTGGAAGGTAATACAAATTAAAAGCGTAGTCGTTTTTACAGATGATTACTTTATTTTAAATTAAATTTTCAAAATGTCTGACGAGTAATATTCGTAACGGCTGTTTTTTACCCGAAAATAAGAAAATTGTTTTTTTTTATAAAAATAATTGTTTATTAATTGTAGTATGGGATAATTTTTTAGAAAATCTGACACACGAGACTGAGGGTGGGGTTCTTTTCCTTGAAACTAAACCTCTCTGTCAAGCTGTTCTTACACACTAAATAAATGTCTAAAATGCCAGAAAATCTCCAAAATAAGGATAGAATTAACATCTTTTATTTTTTTCGTTATATATAGCTGATAAAGCGACTTTTTTTAAGCAGCTTAATTGCCCGAGTGGTTTAAGTCGTTCCCACTTAATAAACAGAAAAATCCACTAATGTATAATTAAAATGCCAGCTTAATTGGATCTGTATCAATCTAAATTTTTTTTATGTATTATTTCAGTCTTATAGACAAAGCATTAAATAAAAAGTATAAAATTAAATACAAAAATAATTAAAAGTTATATCAATTAGTGATACCTAAAAGAATTACATTACCACTAATTTTCATTAAGATTCTTCTGAGCCCAAAAGCACAAGACTTAAACTCCCCCTTTTTATATGAAGGCAAATCTGGAGGCTTCATTTAAAGGCATGTTAAAGTTTTTTGTCAACGTTCTTTTTTGTTTTAACTGCAAATTTCCACAGCATTAAAAAAAGCCTAAATAAAAAACGCAATTAAAATTTCACAAATTTTTCACCATAAAACAATTTTTTTATTGGCAAAAGTAATGGCTATGCAGGGTGATTTTTTAACATGCCCATTTGACTCAATATGATTTTACGACTTTTGTTGTAGTCTATTAATTTTTAATCGACGGCCAAAACTTCGCTTCAAAGTAATGTTTTCAATTAAACATTATACAGTTTTCCCTCGTTTTATAATAAAGTACTAAAACCTCAAAATTCTATTTTAGCATGATTTTAGTACCATATTCCCTATGTAAAACAGTCAATCATGTTGGTTGGTTTTTGAAATGGCGCTCGTCAACATAATCATGTAATTTCTTAATAAAAATTATACCGTTTTCTCTTACTTTTTAAAAAAGCACTAAAACCTTTTGAATTTTAACCAAACATTTGACGGAAAATACTGAAAATACCTTTATAGCTAAAACTTAGCCTAAATTTTAACTTAGAAATTTTTTAACTTTCAAAATATTAAAATCAATTTTACACAAGGTTTTTTATTAAAAAAGCCCTAATAGATTTGCATTCGAAAATTCTGTCGTCCTCGTTTTTTCTCGGTCGTTATCAATATAAAGCTCAACGACCTTATAGTCAAATAAATAAGAAAAACTCTAAGGCTTGATAAGTTCTTAGAACTGATTAAAAAATCTTTTTTAATTTATTTATATAAAAAACCTTATCGAAGTTTTGATCAATAAAAAAATTAAATGTTTTTAAATGTTGAAATCTTAATTTTTTTTTAAAATTATATCAAAATAGTGTTGATCTGAGGTCAACTTTGCCAACTAGAAAAAAATTGGGAAAACTTGTAGGCCTGGTAGCCGCAGATGATCTTTTTGAAGACCTAAATTTTTTTTAATGGGAGAAAAATTTTCAAGTAATATAAAACAAAAATCGTTTTATAAACTTGACAAGTTCAAGTCACAAGTTTAGACTACAAAATTGATTAATTTAATTACTAATAGTCTGTTTTCAAAAATATTTAGCTTTAAGTTTTGGATCAAATGAAGAACAATTTGATATTTAAAAAAAAAAATAAACTAAAATTAATTTAAAAAATTTTACAAAAAACAACTCAATAATAACTGAATCTTTCATAATTTAGTACAGTTAATAGGCCTGAAAAACACTAAAAATACGACTAGGGTTTGTAGCCGGAAGAACCAAAATGAATGTTTGAATTTATAAAGTATTAAATGAGAGATTTAATTTTATTTTTGAATAGATTCAGGTTCTAACAATTTTAAGAAATTGCTGCATAAATATTAAATTTTTTCTTATGGCTATAAAGGGGAGATTAAGATACGCAAACTAATGTATCAATCTTTTTTTTCCAATAGATAGAAAAATAATAAGTGTTTATTTTAAATGAGAAGAAATGATCTTTCTTGTAATCTGAAAACATACCCTCAAAAACACCCTTGTTAAAAATTAAATAAAAACTCATATTTCAGAGGGTTTTTTTTTAAATATCCTATTTAAAAACATAAACAACCGAATTGCTCGACAAATTTATAGTAAAATTAATAAATTGTGAATAATAAAAAAAAAAAGATTAACTGTAAAAATCTTGAGGTTACAAGAAAAAATTTAATATTCAGGACAAGTTTGTTAGGTGAACATCCTATTTGCTTTTTATGTTAACAACAAAAAACAAGGTAAAAAAAAATAACTATGTGAACATGAATTTTCCTTTTGTTTGTTTCTGTTCGAACAGTGTTCTATTTCTGATCGTGTTTTCGGCAAATTAATTCAGCTACTAGTCATAAGTTTGAAAGAAGTAAATTCACCTAAACATTTCGAACATGAATTTCGATTTTTTTAAAAAAATTCTTTAAAATTTTTGATAAAAAAGGGCTTTCATTCGTTACATCTTTTAATAAAAAAAAATACCACTTTTTAAATTTTTATGGTAAAAAAATATCGAAGTTTTGACTAAATTCAACATTGATTTGTGTCTAAAGATAGAAAAATCTGACAAAGTTGTCAATTTTTTATAGAATATTGAATTTTAAAATTTGTAAAATCAGCAGCTAATTTCTTATTTAAAGGTCTATTTCCCATACAAACTTTCTTTACCAGACAATTTTTGTTACTAAAATACGTGGTAAAAAAATCATTTGTAATAAAAAAGAACTTAAAAAAATAAAAATATTTTTTTTAAATTAAAATTTTTAAACCCTTTAAAAAAAACACACGTATTGAAATTTTCAAGAAAAAAAAATTTTTTCGTTTTTGAGACAAGATTGAAAAATTTTTACGTTAACCAGCACTATTATATAGCCTAGTTTTTAATTGAACTTTTTGAAAAATAGCTGCCATATATTTTTTTCCTCACGACCGAGCGCTTACTAGCTGACTCCTTTTTACAGAGTCGGTCGCTACACTTGCTACAATACCCTTTTCGGAACCCTTATTTTAAGTCACCACGACTCGCAAGCATGATTATCGCTAATCAGTCCCATTTGGTAGCGAATGGTTGCGCCCATCTAGAGTTACAATGCGCTGTATGTAACGCATCCGCTTAGCTTTTGTTTTTATGCAAGTAGATAACGATCAATCTTTTTTTTACAATTTTGCAAAATAAAAAAAATTTTTTGAATGAAACTTTTACCCTAGATATGATATACAGTGCAGATATAAACATTGAAATTTACCAAATTTTAAATAAATTTATGTAAATTTTCCAATGATCATATCAACACTGTATATATTTTAGATTTCTTAACTTAATTTTAAAAAAATGTAAAAGACATTTGAGGAAAAATTTTTTTGAGAAATTTTTTCTTTGAAAATTTCTTTACTGGTAATCTACATTTATTTTGGCAAATAAAATTATAAAAAAATCTGAGTTAAATATGCATACGAAAATGACCATTCTAAGGTTAAAATAAGCTAAAAAATACCGGCAAATATTTAAGACGGATATTAAGATGAAACGAATTTTTAGTAGTGAAATTCATTAATCTTATAGAGAGAGCGAGTATTCGATAAAAATGATCTTTTACCAAGGAATATATTTTGCCTTTTACACCAAATGCTATTACTTTTTCAAATTAAGAAAATAAACAAATTAATTAAACAAATATTTAGAAAGAAATTAATATGTTTAAAAAATTTAATGGCATCCTATTAATAAAATAAAAAAAGAGTTCATGATCAATTTAATTGAAAGTTTAGAATGATAGAGTCATTAAATTTACCATCATAGAATGGGATTTGAGTGATGGTGAGTAAGATTTTATTAGTGTTTATTTTTATTGGTTTTTTTACTCGAATCCTTATTGAAAAAAAGAAAGTTGAAAATTAAAAATAATTTTCGATATGCTTGGCTAGGTAGTCTTTGATGATGAAAATCAACAATAAATTTTTTAATTTAAAAATTTTTTATTCAAATTTAGAAAGAAATAGATAAGGGATCTTGTTTTCTTATCGTTATGAAAACTCTTACAATTAGAATGAAAGCAATTAAAAATTTTTTCCAAAAAAAAATTTACCCATTTTATTTTTTTTAAGGTATAGTTTTTGTAATATAAGAAAAAAAAATTAAAATTATATTTGAAATTTTTTGCTTCTTTAACATCGAAATGCATTTTGCAAATTAATTTAATTCTTCTAATATAGGTTTTTCAATTAAAAGGATGATGAGAATATAAGCGAAATATTTGGTAAATAAAATATTTATTTTAATTAAAACTTAATGACAATTTTATAAAGGCTTCAACTAATAGAGATCGCTTACAATGAGCAAAAGCAATACACATCACACAGTATTGGTCTATTAATTTTTTTGCTTTTTCAAATTTAAATTTCTTAATTTTAAAAATTAAATATCGTAAAAAAATTGTGTATTTTTTTCATTTTTTATTTAGTACGCCTCTATAATCTTGAATGAGAACATTTGCAATTTATTTGGTTTCAGCCTTTGTTTTCATTGGCAATATAAAGGTTTATTATGGGAGTCGGTAATTGTATTAAATACATGAATCTATTTTTTGTGTTTTTAGAAATTCGAATAATTTTCTGATATATTTTAATTTATTTGTTGTTTTTTTTTTTAAATAAAATTTGCCAAAAATTATTAATTATTTTACATTTTAAATTAAAATGAAATGTTAATAGTTTTGATTACTTTTCTGGAAAATTTTGTTTATTCACTTAGATTATTTCTAAATTAGAGTGCTCTAATAAAAGTAATTACCTTAATTTTGTTAAAATTAAGTTTACTCTGCAAGAGAAATTCCTCGACTATTTAATGCTTTTGTATTATATTTAATCAAATAGTCCTAAGATGCTTTAGTCCTAAGATCTAATTACCTACTTTCGGTTATGACACCAGCATAAGCACAAACAGTTATTCAAAATAAAAAAAGAAAATTTTTATTTGACTTAAATGATTTCCTGTTGCTGTCAAGACGTTTTCGTTTATATTTTGAAAATCTTATAATCGTACATGCTCCATTTAGAGATCCGAAATGGAATAACGACCACTTAAGGTTGCGAAGTTTATTAGGAAGCTAATAAAGAAACTTGCCAAAAAGTGCTTGGAAAAATAAAAGTATAAAGGAGCAATATTCAAGTTTGAAAGCCAAGTATAATTTGCATGAGAAAAAGATCAGATTGCTAGTATTGAAAAGCAACTAGATAAATTAGAACAAGCCGACCGAAAGCACAAACACGGAACTGGATTGGTATCAGATTAAAACATCAATTAAAATAGCAAGGTGCAAGAATAATTAATTCAAAACAGCAATTATTTTTTTAAAATTCTAATAACATGTTCGATAAAGCATTTATTATAAAATCAATTTAAAAAAGCAAAAATTATAATTATCTAATCAATTTGATGAAATTTTTAATTAAAAAAAAAATTGAATAATTTCTAAATTATTTTAAACTAATGATAAGTTGGATCTTTAATCAAAAAATCAGGCTTTCTTTTACAATTATTTCCCGTTGAAACTGGCTCTGTACAGTAAATTTCAATTCGTCATTTCAATTCATGCAAATTCAAATAATTTTTGAACGGTAAGTGATAAAATAATTCTGTAAATTGCTACAAAGTGTGCTACACTCAAAAATATAAGTCTACAAAAATGTTGCAGATTGCATATAGCCAAAATTCTGTAACAATGCAAAATTTGCACGTCGTTTAAAAAGGTTCTATATGCAATCTGCAACATTTTTGCAGACCTATATTTTTGAGTGTGGCAAAATTGTTACACTTTGTAGCAATTTACAGAATAATTTTATCACTTACTGTACAAAGCCTTGAAACTGGACTATTTTATTCTCGTTCGTTAATTAGCGCATTTATAAGAACATAAATTTAGTATTTTTTAAAATAATTATAGAATTCAATGCGATTTTTTGAGTACATGAAGGTTGGTGAAAACATCATCTAAATCCAATATATGAACAATTATCTCTAACATCAACCACCAATCCAAGATCAGCTATTTTTGACCTCATCGTCCATATAGAATAGTACCAAATTAAACTGTCTTACCAGCATTCATAATTGCTAGCTCAAAATAATTTTTAAAACTATGCCTATTCTCAATAAGCATTTTTTAATAAAACTTGAATTTTTCCTGACAGCTTGCGAGAAAGGATATGGGGCGATTGGAGTCCAAATCCAAAAAATGAATTTTTTGGGTATTTTCTGGTAGATCTCAACGAGCTGATTCTAAATATATATTTATTTTGATTTTGTGACCTTAGTTCAGGAGATATAGCCCATGAAAGTTTAAACATCTCAAATGCTTCAAAAGGACCTAACTTGGCCAGTTTTCAAGCTAGAGACTTAAAATTTTAACCAATTACTCAGAATTGAATGATGATTTAGAAAATAATAATTATTTATATAAGTTATCATAAAGGTACCTGTCAAATTCAGAAAAACCTAAATTTAGGGGTTTTTACCTTATTTGGCCTCCATGTCATTGGAACTTCGACCTGAAAAATTGCAGAATTTCAAGAAAAATACTAAAAAATAAAGTTTTTTATATTTTTACGTGATTTTACGTAAATTTACGTAAAATCCTATCAAATATTAGCTAAAAAAACGTTTTAATTGTATCAACACGTTTGATGTAAAACTAATCTGTGATATCAAATCAAACGAAAAATGAGATCTTCAACAAAATTTGGATGTTTTAGCAAAATCAAAAAATAAACGAGTAATGCATTTTAACTAAATTAAAGAAATGCAAACGGATTTATCTCTTGGTTAAAACAAATTTGGAATAGGCTTTTAATATCTTTTTATTAAAAAGGGTGGGATGCTCCGAAGAGTATACTTAATTTTTTTATCAAGTCGAAATTACCCGTCAAGGTACACATTATTGATGACTCAATAATGGGACATTAATTTCTTGAAAAAATATTTACAATTTAATTAAATTAAAAAAAAAATTTATTAAAATTTTTATTTGAATAAAAAAAGATCAAATCTCGACAAGATTAAATTACTTGACAACATTTAAAATTAAAAAAAAATATATAATTTTTTACAATTATTTTAAGTTAATCAACTTATTGAAAAACAACCGGAATATAGAGAGAAAAAAATTTACAAAATTACCAAAAAATTTTTTTAGACCCACTAAGTTTTGATTATAGAATAAAATATCACAATTTTAAGGGCTTTTACATTTTTTTCAGTCCATAAATAAATGGTCGGAATTTTTTTTTCAAAATTAATGACAAGGACTTAGAGCTTTTCGCTTAGTTTTCGATTTCATACCAATTAAACTTAAAATTAACATTTTAAATTCAGTTCTAAATGTAGCGCCCGATATTGAATACAATAAGAAATTACATGAAAATGAAGTGTAAAATAAAGAGTGAAATATTTCTCTTAAATAATATTCTGTGGGATGAACTTCTTTATAGGCTGTAAGAAATATTCTTATAGCTATGTAAACATTAATTGTATGCACAGGCAAATTTAATAAAAGAAAAGTAGTTGAGACTACTATTAACATTTTAGTCACTTTACGCGAAACTGAATTAGGCTTAGAACCTCCTATTTTAAAACTAGTACGACCTCGAGCATCATTTTTCTTTCCTAATAAACTTGATAACTCGACTGAATTTTTTTTACTACCAGGCGGATTATTTTCTTCAATTCTAACAGTTGACAATTTACGTTCCGACGGCCTCATTGATGGATTGATCAAAATTGAGCGTCGTTTCGAAATATAACTTGTTGAATGATTATTAGAATTCAATAAATTGGTTGAAAAGATTGCATCATTTGACTTGAATTTATTCCTGAATATTTTACATTCAAAACATTTGAGAGTTTTATCCGATGTTTGCTTGGAAAGTATAGCCGAGCCATTAACAGACAAGTCGGTATTTTTCGAATCATGTTCTGAATTAGCACTTTCTTTTTTGAATGTTTTTTTAAAATAAATTCCCTTCTTTAAAATGCTTTTATTTCTATTTTCATTAAAACTTGCACCCATTGACACACCCTCTTGAATTTTATGAAAATTTTCCGAATTTCTGTGAGCCGAATTATTTGGCTCATAAGTAAAATGATTACTTGAGGTTCTTATTGAAAAATTGTAACTTGACTTCTTCAATGTTCTTATAATAATTGCATTCATTATTAACAAACCGAAAAATGGTATGATTAAAGTTATTAGCGAATCAAGGAAACTAAATTGATCGGCTTGTGTATCAGCGCCTTCTTTCGTCGTACATATAGTCCTATTTTGAGATCTATCCAATTTAAGATCATATAATTTTAAGTTTATTCCATAGCATAAACAAGCAAATAATATAAGAAATATGACTAAAAATTTCGAGCCTCTTTCGAGATTTAAAAAATTGATCCTTAGCGGAAAACAAATTACAAACAATCGTTGTAATGTAAACGTAAAAATAAGACTACAGGACAAAAAATTAAATATATAGCCTAAAAAAACACTCAATTTACAAGCTATGCTCAATTTTGAGAATGTTAATAATATTTCATGATCATCCAAATATTTAAAAAGTAATATCAAGAGGAATCCAATATCACTTAAAGCTAGACTTATTAGGTAAAAACTCGTTTTTTTAGTGTGAGTTAGTGTTGTTCGCCAAAATATGACAATTGTTATTGAATTGCCGATTAGGCCGATGACAATTATGAACATCATGTAATAGGTGTTTAGAAATTCGGCGATTGAATTGATCATGCCTGTATTTAACATAGTATTGTTGTTTGAAATGTTCGTCTTGTTAAGATTTGAAATGGAACTGAAGTCTAACATTCTTTTTTTGATTTTAAACGTTCACATTAACATCTTACGATTTTATTCCTTTATTTTTAATTTAATAGAGACAATGCTTCTTCGTAGGCTATTCTAAACATAATTTTAAAAAAATAAGTTTTAAAAAGTAATTGAAACGAATTGTTAAGAAAAGTGACAAAACACACGAACCCTACAAAAAGAAATGTAGCATTACCGTAAATGATAAAGATTTACTATCACTAGTTGTCAAAAGAAATTGATTTAAAAAATTTGATGCTATTTATTTTAATGTCAAACGAATTAGATGCTCTTTTAAAATTAAGGAATTAATGTCTTTCGAATTTAATGCTAAATTTAATTCTTGTTAAATATAATACACAAATAAAATTTTAAACTAGAGTGATTGTTTAAAATATACGATTTTTTATACGATGAATTCACCATATTTTACGTAAAAAACGGTAATCTAAAAATCGTAATTTTTGATAAAATATCGGTATTTATGAAAAATTTACCATAATTTAAGTAAAATATGGTGAATTCATCGTATCTTAGCAGCACTGTAATTGTGAGCATGTAAATTGTTCATGTAAATGCAAATCTTGAGACTATAGATTTGCCTGAATTGACTCTAACTGCGCCTACTAGATAAATTAATGAGATTCTAAGAGCTGAGGGTGAAGAAGATGGTGACGAAGAGCCTAACTTCAATTTTGTTAGATCTCTTATGAACCATAACGCTTTAAAAGTTATGTCAGACGCAAAAAGGGCCGAATATTTTGTTTTGTTTATTTTTGACATTAAATTGTATGACATCATTGTCTAGTAACATTAATTAATTTAGACTTTAATTTTTTTAATCTATAAATTCCTATGACTACAATTTCATTTAACAATAAAATATTTTGGCATCAATTTATTTGACATTAAACTCGTTTGACATTACCTTCCAGTTTACCGATATAAATAATCCAAAAAAGAATAATTAAAAAGAAATTGAAAAACGATATTTTTATTTAAAAATTTTATCATGAAATAAATTTTTTACAAATCAAAAGTTAAAAAAATTTATAAAAAAAAATTCAATAAAATATTAAAGAAAAAATTGACAAAATTTTACTTTTGTAGTTTAACTTTTAAAATTGTATTCACCGATTATTCTTAAAAGAATAATTTGAGCATTTTAATCGTTTTTTTAATTTTTTATTTGGGTGAAAATTTTTTGTGTTAGGAGTGGTGGTGAGTTAAATTCGGACCCTTGAATCGACTAGATTCGCTAATTAATTCAAAATTTCAGATCCCCTATTTAACGATTAGAATCATCTCACTTTTTATTTTAGATGAATGCTTTTTGTTTTATGTGATCATTTAAAAAAATTTCTTAATTCTTTAGTTCACATATTATATGCTCACCTGAACACAAATGATCACCTAATTGGGTGGGGTAAATGTGTTCACCTATTATGTGAAACATAACGCAATAGACCCCTCAATTATTCTATACTAAAGCTTTTCTAAGATAAAATTTATGATCTAAAGAAAAAATCAAGAAAACTTGAGTTTTGACCTGAATATAAATTTTTTTTTCTTATTTTATCTTAAGACCAAATGGTCTAGGTGATTTTTTTGATAAAATTTATCAGCAATTTGTCATCAAAAGTTTCTTTTTTCCATATTTTTTTTAAAACTTTATAATGGTAATGTCAAGACGACACCATTATCTGTATAAACTCTATTTCACCAGTATTTTTTTACGATTAATTAAAAGATATAAATTAAAACGAAGGAAGTTTTAATCTGTTCTTTGATTGAATAAATCTAAAGTGAAGCTAGATTTTCATAAGAAAAATTTGGACATGTTTTTATAAACAGAAATTGGAAAAGAATCAAAAATTCAAGTGAAAATAAAGTTTTCAAAAAAGAAAAAGCGCATATTAAATTGATAAATTATTAATTCTATGTTTTTACAAATATGATACTTTTTTTTTCAAAATAGAAAACAAAAAAAATATGGAAAATGAGACCATTTTTTTTCAAAACACAATTTGATAGTAACAAAATCGAGGGTAAAATGTCTTAAAATATTGATTATTTACATTTCATTTTTCTTTCATTTAATTTCGAAATTATTTCTAGGCTCAAAGCTTAGAACCAAAAAAAATCACTTTTCATGGGCGAATAAAAAAAAACACAAATAAGCGTGGCTCGAGGTTCTTGGTCAAGTTATCACAATAAAAGATTAGATTTTGACACAAAAAGTCAAAAAGATATGTCCAATTTGTACAAAGAACAAGAGAAATGCAAGTAATTCATTCATACATGTACCGTAATACCTTGTACTGCGATGTATTGCATTACAACCCAAAATTTCGAATTTAAATGCTGCTTCAAACACGTAAAAATGAATATTTTTTATCTTTAGTGAAATTTGAAAACTATTTTGTAAATAAATATCGAAATTTTTAAAATTAAATTTAAGCAAAGACATAAAAAAAAATTTAATATTTTTGAAATTTTTTTTCAGATTTTAATTGTTTTATTAAATTTTTGTGATTAAAACTCGAAATTTAAAATAAATTACGTGTTTAATGCGTATCGCAAAACTTGGAATTTAAATGCCGCGATCTTTGCAAGGTAATACGGTATTTCAAACTGGAAAAAATCTAAAAATAATTTTTCTGTAAATACCGTAATACCTTGTATAGGAATGCATTGAATTAAAACCTAAAATTTTAACAATTAATGCACCCCAAAATAAAAGAATTTTTAATTTTTTACCATTTATTCTAATAGAGAACCTAATCAACATTATCAAACAATGTTTTGATTATTTTTACGTTTTTCCGATCGTTTTAAAACTAGCTTTTTTTGGCGCATTTATTCTTAAAATTTTGATTTGAATTGCATGCATTTGTTTGCAAGGTATTACGGTATTTTTTTTTTAATACAGCATTAAAAATTGTGTTTTTTTCCGAAAATTCGTTCCGCATTAAGAGAGTTAAATTTTTTGCCTGGCTTAAGTCGAAAAAATTTAAAAATAAAGTAGTTTTTTTTTAAAACTAAGGCGACTCTAAAAGCTTAAAATAAAAAATCATTAAATTTAATTAAAATATTCAATTTTTTTTTTACTTAAGTCCGGTAAAAAATCCATTTTTTTACATTTAATACGCAACCAAACTCTTTAATTGTAATAGTAATTAATTTTAATATTGTGCTTTAAAAAAGACCAACGCTAAGCTTTACTATTTGAAAAAATGTTCAATTTGACGTATTTTCCTAAAAAATAAAAAATTGTTATAACATGGTATCGATGGAAAGTTATCGATAAAGAGATTAATACGATAATTAAGAATTTTTTTGTGTAAATTTGATTTAAATTTTATAATTTAAAAAAATATATTTTTAATCAGGAACTTTTGTTTGAGTGTAAGAATCAGTTTTATAGTCTTAGTTACAAGATCTTTAGCTGTCAAAAAATTTTTCCCGTTTTAATTTTGGCTTAGCACCAAAACACTCAACTAAACAATTTCAGAAAGTTGAATTTTTCTTAAAATAATGCTTGTTCCTTTATTTCGGAAAATTAACGCTGAATGCTTTGTTGAGTTCCTGTTCCATATGCAGAAATTAATTTATGCTATAGTGTGTAACAAAGAAAAAAGTCTGAAAGCAAGGCGAAGAATTAAAGTGGCACTTGAAAAATTCTGTCAAAATAAACCTTAAGCGTTGGCAAATGCTTTTTAGAATATATGAAAATTTAATTATCAAACCTGGACTTGGTTCACTTTTTAATTTTTTGAGTGATTTTTTTCTTTGAAAAAAAAAACAGTAAACTATAAAATAATTTTCTATGAATTTCATGGAACATGGCTTAACTTAACTTGACTTGAATTTTTATTTTTTAAATTTCAAATCAACTTAATTAAAGAAAGTAATTAAACGAAATCTTCATTTCAAAATAAAAACAAGATTTTAAAAATCTTGTCGACATTAAGCTTTCTGTTTTGTTTCTATTTTTAATTCTGTGACAATCTAAACAATTAATTAAAATGCAAATTTAACAAAGAGAAAAAAAAAACAAGAGATACTACTAATTTTTGCTTGAAATCTTTAAATTTTGATAATTAGATTTCAAGCAAAAATTTACAACTATTCTTTTTTTGTTTGTTTTTTTGTTGCAACTAGGATACTTTTACTCATTATCCAATTTTAAATTGAAAAAATCGAATTAAATTAATATTGATATGGATTTTCGGCACTGTTAATTCATATGGAAGAATTAGAAAGCTTAGAAGTACCAGGACGTTAATTTCAAAAATAAAAAAAAGTCTAATTAACTTATTTAAATTTTTTTTGCTATATTTCCTAGCTAGAGATAATGTTCCTAAAATTTCAAATTTTTTCCTATTTATTTATTAAGACATTTTTTCTCTTTTTTTTGTTTGGTGCTCCTTACTCTATTTGAGTTGATTTTGTGTAAAGAAAAATAAAAAGAAATGAAAAAGCTATTTTCAAGAATATCGAGTAAATATTATTTCTTTGAAAAGTATAGCAAAATTCTAGCTGCCAAAAATCTTAAATTTATTTGAAAAAAAAAAACTTAATAATTAATCAAATTTAAACATATATCGACAGAAAAATAGGATAAAGTTGAAATTCTTAGAAAAATTTTTTAAAAACACTAAGAAATTTCGAAACGGTAGTTTATTAAAGCGAATTAAACTTTTTTCTTTTTCCTAATTTTAGAAAAAAAAAATTTTTCCTCGCTGCTAAATCGAAATTTTATAAATACTACATCATTAAAATAAATTAATTTTTAAAAAAAATTTATTTTTCAGTCTGGCGTTGGAGAATTTTCGACAGATTTGTTTCTGCTTTTTTTGTTTAGCCTAATAATTATTTAACAAAATGAAATCATACATTAATCAAGAGGAAACTATTTTATTGATCAATTGTTTTAAAGGCTTAAACGGTAGTTAATAGAAAGGATTAACATTTGCTTTCTGAATTGCAGAAGCATTTGTTTTTATTACATAAAGCTTTAGCGGGTACTTCAGACTCGTTTCTAAAACAACTTTGAATCTAATTTTATTAAATAAATTTTATGGATAAAAATAAATTGATAAATTGTTTCCTGATAATTCTATAAATTCCTATAATTTCTTTCCTCTTTTTAAAAAATCAAATCTTTGAGCGTACTAATGATTGCAAAATTTTTTTACGTTGTTTTCTGTTTGAAAGCTGTTGTAGATAATTAGATTGTTTAAATTCTTATTTTGATTTAGTATGGTCCCTGCTGCCTTTAATTTAAATAAACAATTAATTGATTTTAAATTATGAATGGGTGCTGAAAACAAATAAATTCCTAATTTGCAAGAGTTCAATAAAAAAGAACTTTTATTAAATTATAAATTAAAATTATTTTAAAATAGTTTATTTCAACTATAATTGAAAATTTAATGTTTGAAAAAATTTATTCTAACGATAATTAGATGTAATCAAATTTGACAAAACAAATACGTAAAATTACGCAAGGTATGCAGTTTTCTCAAAAAATATAATAACTAGAAATTATTCTTAAAACCTTTTTCCCGACACTTATCGATACTGTATTCCCTTGCTTTTTAATGCAGGACTAAAAACCAAAAATTCTGTTTTAAAGCAGGCACTTAGTACCATCTTCACCATGTTATAGTGTGCTAAATTTCAAAGTCTTTTATTTTTATTAAAAAAAATTTATAAGAAATTAAATAAAATTTTTATTTTTTTTGGTTTTAACCCGCTTTTAAACCGAAAACTCGGCTTTAATCCCGTCATTAATTCCAAAAATTCTTTTTTTGAACAGGCTTCATATGGCATATCTTGTTTGCGTACACTAGGGTTTTTTTTTAAGTTGACTTGATTCGATTGAAAATTTGAAAATTTTTTAAATTTAAATTTAATTTGATTTCCCGCAATTATTCGACTCTTCGAGCTTTTCAAGAATCAAAAGTCTTAGAAATTAAAGGATCGCAAAATTTCATACTAAATTCAATTCGAGTCACATAAAATTGATATTTTCAAAATTTAATTTTCAATTACAAAAACAAAATAATTTTTGTAAAAAATAGTTTGAATTTGTTTTCTGATCTTCAGAAATATCCTTTATTTTCATATACATATGCAACTTCATTAGTAAAGAATCAGTTTATGAATTAATATACTTGTCTTCTAAAAAAGTTAAATAAACTTAAATTCGAATTTTTTTAATCAAAGGTATAAAGAAAGAAAGACCACAATTTAGGTAGAATAAAATGATATAAACAGTTTTATTCTTTGTATTTAAGTGAAGAACTTATTCATATCACCAAAAAAGTACACGGTAATACTTGTTGATACAACATTTGAAATAATCCCTAAAGATGAATTTGGAGCGTATTTTCAATAAAATTTAATTCAAATGATTTTTTCTGAATTTTAGTTTAAAAAAAAAACATAGGGCTTTATTATTTATTTAGAAAACCTTAAAAATAATTATATTTGATTATTGGCAAAAAAAATTATTTAAAATTATTATGCTCTCGCGCATTTTTTTTATGAGAAATCTTGATTTTCAAGTTCGATTTTTGTTTTTTTTTTACTATAATACATCAAATTCATAACTTTAAAAACTCAAATTCAAAGAATTTTGACTGAAAATGACGAAAAAAAATGCTTCTTTTTGTTCGATGCTTTAGAATTTAGAGACTTGACTTTATTCTACGAACGATAATTATTTTAAAACCATATTTTCGAAACCAAATTTTTGGTTAACCAATTTTCGATAACCAAAATTGGCAGACTTGGTCGACCAAACGTTTGATTAACCAACATCACTACGTAATTCTACGCGAAAAATAATACCAATAAATTTTAGGGTAACTATCTTTTCGCATTTTAGAAAGTACCAAAGTTTTTTAACTAATTTTTTAAAAATATAATGAGATTGATCCAGGACGAATTCCTAGGGAAAGTTTCTTTGAAAATCAGCTTTTATTCAAATTTATTATAAGCAGTTCATTAAAATTCTATCTTTTTATAGTCGAATTAGCCAATAGCCTTATTAATATTTCGATTTTAAGAATTTGGAAAGTTTTGTTTTAATTAGATTTTTTTGATCTTTAATTTTACATAAAAAAGGTCAGAGAATGAAAGTTATGTTCTTTAAGAAATTGGCCACAAATCAAGCCTGAATAAGTTCTTTAGTTGAATTCAAAAGATAAAACTGTTTATCTTTTTATTCTACCTAAAGTTTCGCCTCATTTCATTGAAACTTTGGTTCATGAAAATTAAAGTTTTTTTTTCTAAATAAGAAGACAAGTATAAATTATATTAACACTCATACCTTAGCATTTTGTCTTCTAAATTCGTTTGTCAAGTTCTGTTTGTAGAGTTCGACAAACGAATTTATAAATACTGTTTATTGTTGTTCAATAAAAAAAAATTGATATTCCAATCTGGAAAAAAAGATTTCACGACTTTCATTTGCTCATATTTATGTAAGAAAATTTAAATCACCTTTTTCAGAAGAAGTTAAAATTTGAAGATATTTTAATTATTTTGATTTTTTAAATCGATAAAAACAAAGAAAATAAAAGGCGTATTGATTAAATATGTATTTCTTTATCACTTTCAGCGAAATATGATTCATACTATCCGTATTGCAAACTAGTCTAGTTTTCAGTACAATTATTTTCAAAAAAAAAAGAAAAGTCTTCTTTAAATTAAACGCCTGTGTTCCACAAGACATTGTCACTTTTTTGGTTGAGTATTTTACTAAGCTAAAAAAGATGAAATAATTTCGATTCGAAAATTTTTTTAAAGTCAACTTTTTGTCGATTAGTGTAGAATCAATAGAATTAAAATTAATTTTCGAGTATTCATCAAGGAAATTTAAAAAAAAAAACATTTCTGATAGGGAAAAAATACTGTAATCTATCAAAATATGCCTCTTTTTTCTTGATAAAATAATTTTTAACTTTCGTCAAAAATAAAAAAAAAATTGAAATTAGAGTGTAGAGAAATCCGAATTTTAGTTTCAATTTTGGGTTATGAAAGCATTTTTTGATTTTTTTGTGTACCTATATTTATTTTTCTAAAAGGAAAGGAAAAAAATATCTTAAATATATAGGAGCTAAAAGCGTTATTTCTAAAATTAGAGATAAATAAACCATTTATTTTTACTTTAAATTAAAACAACCATAAGTATAATTGCGTAACTTGCTATCGATTTGTTTCAATGGATCCTCAACTTTTTTTTTTAATTTCAAATATTTAGTTTTCTTTTTTACTTAGATTAACATTTCAAGTATGAAATCCATAAATAAGTTAGATTACAAATATTTCCTCAATTCATATGATATCTTTCAATAGAATGTAAAAAAATGAAAAAAAAAAAGAACATATTATTGGAAATCAGAACCTTATTTACCAAGAAATACGACTACGACGTAAATTCGAAAGAATTGCTGTATTATCATTTCTGAATTTACAGTGATGACGATTAACTTGTATCAATCGTCATTTAACCACATCTAACGTTAACTAACGTCTTCTAACGGTTTTTGTTAAAATGACGTTAAGAAAACGCTAAATAATTTCTTAACAAAAAAATACGAATAAAATATTTAATTTTTTTATTTTTTTTTCCAATTTTATTACTGTAAATATTTTAAGTGTATTATATTACAGAAGTTTAAAAATTCTATTATGCTTGCCATTTATAAAGTTCTCGTTAAGGCAATATTTTATCGACTGAACAAGACTATCTTTTCTTTCTTCTTTTACAGTCAAATTAAGCATAACGAAAGGGTCGGTTCCGAAAAATACATTTTCGTTTTATCAAGGCATAATTTCATATGTTTTTTAATTTCGAACCTAATTTGAGTTTCGTAATAACGAGTCGTTCGCTAAATCAGGTTTCGTTATAGTAAGGATCGACTGTATCTTTGAATTCTCTTCTCTGATGCGTCCATAATGTTTCTTGGAAACATTTTCAAATAAATAAACCATAAGTCTTAACCAGTAATAATGGCCAAAAATTACACCAAATGAACTATCATCAGATCAAAGTTTACAACTAAACAATTGAAACAAGTCAAAACTACTATCTATGAGAGACTTTTGAATTGATAGTTTATAATTTATTTAAATCCTATTTTTCCTGAGTAACCAAGTTTTTGAAAGTTTACAAAAAAATTTTTTGACGCAAATAATATGATCGATAGATCATGAAATTGACAAGACCCAAATGTTCGACTTTGATTATTATTTCGTTTTTAACTTTGTCCAACACAGAGACTTTTTTTAATGTAAATAATTCTAATACTATTTTAAAAATTAAAATTTTAAAATTGAGAAATTATTTAATATTGTTTGAAATAATTCAATGATTAAATTTTGTTTTTTGTTGAATTACCATTTATTAATATAAGTCAAGAACCTAATGCTTAATCAATAACTTCAACCAATAAAAAGATTTAATTTTACTGAAAATCATGCTCTAATTTTATTTTGTAATCCATTTCACATATGAATGACACAATTTGAAAATTTCAAATTTTATTAGGAAATTGGAAAATTCAAATTGTCATTTTTATATAATTGTATATAGCCTTTAATAAGAACTGATTTCATTTTTTATATTAAATTTTCAACCTTGGATTTGATTTACTTTACTTATTTAAAGCGTGATGTAATTTTAATGGTATCATAAATTTGAGCTTCCAAAAAATCAAAAAAAAAATCAAAACATTTCTTAAGCATAAAGTCAAACATTAATTTAATGAATCAAATTTCAAAATTAATTAAATCTTAAAAATATCCTAATGAAATAACAAGCATCGAAAAAGCGTCTGATGCATCAAAATTTTTTTAAGCTAATTATTGAAAAAAATTTTATATACCTTAAATACTAGAAATCTAATTCGGGTTATTGTGAACTCTAATTAAATACTTTAAAAGTATCGTTTTAAAAAATTCAGCTATGTTATCTTTTTGATTACATAAAAATTTTTGTTTAAAATTAATTAGGAATTCGAACAGGAAAATTTTTGCTTTTTTATTGATGAATGAAAAGTCCTATTTTTGTTAACTCTAAAAACGGAATTTGACCCTTGAAAAAACAACACCCATCAATTTTTTTGTAAACAGCACCTTAAAAAAATAAGAAATTTACTTTAGTGGTCAGATGTTGGGTCTTGCTGGGTATGTGACCAAGTAATTTATGTCGATTAGTTGACCAGAGATTTTTTTACTGGTCACATAATATGTGGCCAACTTTTTTTTCATATAAAAAAATCGATTTTTGTTTTTATTTTCGTGACCAAAAAAATTATAAAATATTGCACTTGGATACTTATAATTTGAACTATTTTTTTTCACAACTTCTTGATTATTCTAAATTCTTTAATCCGAAACCCTCTTTTGCGAATCTCTCTTTTATCTTACTAAAAACTGGAAACCGAAGGATGTTGGATAAACTATCGATGTCAAATTGTCGGTGGAGAATTCAATAAGTATGTTTGAGAAAAAAATTCTCCCAAATATTCCAAAATTCTCTTTGAGATTTATATTTTTTCTGAAAATTAGGAGAATCTCCGAAAATTCTTAAAGGTGGTAGTTATTTTCCTAATGTGATTATATGAAACTTCATTGAGGGAGCAAAAATTTTTTTTTCTTTATTCTATTTAAATTTATCATTAATACAAAAATGAGCTTCATGTAGCTCTTTAGATATGGATTCGTTGATCTTTTTTTTGAAGAATTAATGCGAATGATTTTGATTAACAAAATTTTCTAATATTTAAATTAAATGATACGTTAAGCCTTACACAAATAGACTCGAAAGAAAACGTGCTTTAATTAATGTTACGGAACAAATTGTAAAAAAATAATGATGTATGATCTATGATTTAAAATATCCTAAATTTGCTACTACGTCCCGTGACACATCCAAAGCCGTTTAGATTTTTTTTGTTGATAAATTTAATATTGTTCTCAACCTTCTTAAAATCTTATATAAGAAAAATATATTTCCTTAAGAATTTACTTAAAAATGTGACTTCAGAGTCCTGAAATAAAAAAAATAAATTTTTTCTTCTAAGTGGTAATTTGTTTCAATATGTTCTGAATGATAAATAATTTATTTTAAAATAGTTGATGATTTACATCACGAATAACACCATGGAAACTGATGACGCGAGACCATTACCTTTAGATTATACTTTCATTAGTGTTTTTAAAAATGTTACTTTAATCTATTTTATTGATGTCTTGAAATCAATAAAAGAATACTTAAGAAAAAGAAATTAAATCTAGCTTAAGATTATTTTCTAGAGCAGATTGCTTTTTTTTGCGATTCATTCTTTTTTTAAAATTTTCTGGTTTGAAAATATTAAAAATTTTATCATTAAAAAAAGGAAATAAATTAAGACCCTTAAAGTACTCTAAAAATTAATGCATTTTAATATTAATTTTAAAACTCCAATCAAATGCAGAATTCTTTCAGAAGATATTTTCAATGAATGGCATTAAAAAATTCTGAAAAATCAAAGATTCGAATTTATTTTAAAATTACGTTACTCCGTTCCTAAATTAAGCTACAATAATAAAAGTATTAGGTACGTAAGTTGTCTAATTGTCTACATAATCACTAATTTATCCCATCATTTAAATTGAATTAATTCATAAATTTCGAATTTTTTTTTAAAGCTATAATAAAATGATTTTCTTTTTAATTAAACCGTATTAAAAGAAAATAAAAAGAATCTAAAAGCTCAAATTAATTATAAACCATTAAACATTTGAAAAAAATTAAATTTTTTCTAATGTCGAAAAAAGATTTTTAATATGGGTGATATTATCTAAGATTGAGTTGACTAAGCCAAAAAGTAATGGGTAAAATCTTGGAAAAAAAAACAAAGGATTGATTTAGATTTATTTATTTTCCTCTTGGAAATATGGAAATCGATAATAATTAAAAAAAATTTCTCAATTCCAAGTGTTTCTTAGCTAGACAAAAAAAATACCGGAAAGATGTAAATATTAGCTTTAGTCGAAAAATTTAGCAAAAATTAATTAATTTAAAATTCCAAAAGTAAACATTTTTTTTGTTCAAAAATAGCTCCTTAAGAATGTTTCCTTTTTAAAATAGTAAATAAATCTAATAATAAAAAATTACACGCCGGAAGTCTATTAATGTAAAAATTATTAAAATATTAGAAATTTGTTTTCGCCTTAAAATCTCATTTTAGGAAGCCTAATTTAGAGGGAAAAAAAATCAAATTCTATCTATTTTTTATTTTCTCAAATGTGCAATGCCAAACACAATTTCAAATTACATTCTTACTGTCTTTAAATAAAATCTTGAAAATAATCAACACAATGGTAAAATTAATTCTTCTGCTCTGATAAATTTTAAAAAATAATAATTGAAAGTTTACTCTTTCTTTTTAAAAATTTGATTTTTTTTTATTTATTTTTTAAATTAATATTTTATAAGTTTCAAGAATTTTCTACGATAGGAAATAAAAAAAATTTAAAACCTTATTGATTTTTCTTTCTGATAAAAAAAATTGTTTTCAAGTTTTCATAGTGATGTAAACTAATCGCTTACTAATCATTAGACTTAATGTTCCGAACTGTTTTTGAACAAAAGCTAAACAATGCTCATGTTAGACTCACTAAAAAACAATTTGAGTGTGATCACATAGATTATTGAATGATTTGTGCTTTAGTCAAAAATAACTTCTGGATTTTGCAATAATAGCGAGGTCCAAACAAATTCAAGAGACAAAATGTTTAACTTGATAATTTGGACATTTTAAATATTTTCAAAAGAAATTAAGTAATTTAGAAATCCATGTAATATTTTGTCAAAAAAGATTCGATAAATTCTATTGAAAAAATTTTTACCAAATTAGAAATATTGGTATTTTCCTATACTAAATTAATCAAATTTGAATCACCCATAAACCATTTTTAATAACCCTATGTTTAAATACAAATTTGAATTCAGATTTTAGTGCATGCAACTCGCAACTAGAGCATAAAGTATTTCAAAATATTTTAGGAAATTGAAAAAAAAATATAAAAGGTAATTTTCAATTTTTTTTTAAACTATTATCGAAAAAAGGAAGTATTATTAAATTAGAAAACTAAAGTTTAAAATTTCATTATATCTGGTAAAAATTGAAAGTCGAAATAAAAGTGATTAAATTGATCGCTCAGAAAGGAAGTTTTTTATATGTATTAAAGACTTTAAGTTTGCGAATCGTGACTCAATTAAAAATTAACTAATTCATATTATTAATTTTAAGGAGTTTAGGGTGTAACTAGGAGGAAATAATAATGATTTTCATTCAGAGACTTAAGCTCAAAACACTAAAATATTTAATTACTAGTAATTTAAAATCGTAAAGAAATAGTAAACTCTAAGCATTTTAAGTTAACTCGTCGCTTAAATTCGAATAAACTAAAAAGAAGGTTCAAATGGGTTTTTTTTTAATAAAGCACCTGTTAAACTTAATTCCAAATTAATTTCTAGGGCTGATAAAAAAAAAATTGTTTAATTTTGGTTTTTGTTCTAGTGTTCTCATTTAATATTTATTAAAAAAATAAAAACAATTTTATACAGATATTTTATTTATTTATTTAAAAAACTGATTTTTTTTTATAATAAATTTTAAAATTTCTTATGTCATCTAACAAAAAATATTTATTAACTTATTAAAAATGAAAAAAAAAATTGATTCTTGTAAAAAAAAATTATCAAATTTAAATCAATCTCAAAAAAAAAAATTTAAAATTCTTTTAGCATTGTGTGACACGAGAATCTTCCACAAAGCGTTTGACGCAACGGGCATAATTGTACGGATATAAACCTTTTTAAAAAAAAATAAATTAATTAGAATTAGGATTAGAATTTTTTGTATTCGATATGAAGAGAAATAATTAAAAAAGTACAGAATTTACTTGCAAAAAATTTTTTTCTAAAAGTAAAATTTTTAAAATTGGATACAAAAAATTCTAATCATGTAGTACTGTCGAGTCCGCCCGGTATACGAAAGTTCGCCTGACGGCTACGATGCAAATTCGGTATAATGTAAACTATTACTAAGTGAATTTATTGCGATGAAATTATTCCCAAAGAAATAATTACTAAGGATTTTATTTCTAAGATGAAACTCTTACTAAATGATTTTATTCAAAGTCGAATTTATTTCCAAATAAAATTTAAGCAAAATAAGAAAAAAATAATATTAAAAAGAGGAAACTCTTACTAAATGATTTTATTCATAGTCGAATTTATCTCCAAATTAAAAACCGTCTCATCAGAAAATCTTTTCTTAATAAATTTGCTTGGGCCGTATTATAACATTGTCGGATGTTATTAAACGGATTTTTAACGACCTTTTAAAATTTGAGGAATTATTTTTTAAAGTTAAAATAAATTTATTAAATTCCCTCTTTTTTTAATTGTTAAAGTTCGATTTTAGATTGAATCCCAGCATCTGAGAATTGGTCATGAAAATGAACACCATTTTAATAAATTAGATTGGAACCCAAAACTTTAATTGTAGCTGTACATTTGTATTTTGATTTTAAGATACAATTAAATTTTTGCGAACCGTGTTTTTTGTTGTTTTTCCACCAATAAATGTTGTTATCAAAAACAACCATTGGGTGTGAACTTTTTTTTGATTCAATAGCGAAATTCCTATCGATTAATATAAGTTGCGACATTATTTTTGGAGCTTTACAAAGTTATTAGTTAAAATTAAAATTTTAGCTTTAAATTTTCCGGTCAATATTCAAGTTGTTAGCGCATTTAACACTAAGTAGTCTGTTTTGTAACAATGGATGTCTAGGAAATTATATCAATTTTATTTTAATATAGGCACTTGTTTCGGCAGATAAATTTCAAAGTTTTTTTTGTTTGTCCAAGTAATTAAACAAATTAGTCATAATAATATATTTTCACAATCTTCACATGGGAAGAAAATCATCATAGCAATAAATTCATATCGAAATCATTTAGCAATAGTTTGGAATAAAATCATATTTTAAGATTTGGGAAGAGAATCCTTAATTAAGCATTTAGAAATAAAATCATAGGGAATAATTTCATCGCAATATAATCATTTGGTGATAGTTTACACCCAATCGCAAATTCGATAGAAGTGCAGTAAACATTAGTTTTTTATTTAATGAATGAATTTAGATTCGGAACAAATTGTGAAAAAAAACCTATTTTTTCAGTATTTTTGTAGCTAGCCACAATTGAAGTATTATTTTAAAAAAATAATATATTTTCTGAAATTTTGAAAAATTTATTGTCATCAAACTCTCTACGAAATTGATTTCCTAGATTAAGATTATAAAACGGATCAAAAGATAGATTCGCATTTCAGGAACCAAACTTAAAGCTCATTATCAGCTTAATTTTTCTAGACTTTTGTAAATACTTTAAGGTGCTTAGATGATTTCAATTAGGTACTACGCAATTTTGATTAGAAATGCAATGAAAGAAAAATATTTACAAATATTGTATTAATTAACGTAATAATTTTGTTGGAAAAGTTTTAGCGCAAACGATACGAATCAAGTTATAAGAATTAAATTGTGTTTTTTATTGAAAAAAAGGACGCTTTCTTTCAAAAAGAATTCAATTTCGAATTTAGAGTTGAATTAAAAAATTTTTTTAAATTTTACCTTGCACTATATCACCATTTTCGGTTTTCATTATACCTTCATACCAATGATCATCATTCTTCTTGATAACATAAATATACATATTTTCTTTAAATGTCAACTCATCATCTCTTAAACCCTCATAGTCAAATAATGTAATTACTTTTTCCAAGCATCTTTCCATGGGTACCCAGTTTGGAATAAAATCATCATCTTCGTCATCATCAAATTCATTATTACCAACCATAAACTCGTTTTCAAATACTACATTACCGAAATTTATTTCGCCATTATTAATCGACGAACTATCCGGATTGCTTCTCAGACCGGAAAACAAAACTGGCGGTGGTGGTAGGCCATGAATTGAACTAGCATTGCTTAATATCGATTGATTTGCTATTTGATTGCTTTTTTGGCTATCTTGTCTATTAAATACTTGATTCTTAACACCTTGTCCGTATTGAGAATTTTCACCTTGACTTTGAAAAATAAAAATTAAAAACTAATCTAAATTGTTTAAATTAATTTATTAACTTAATATTAGTTAGCTTCAATTTTAGGAGAAAAAAACACTACCCTAATAACGCAGTCACCCTAAATTTCCTTATTTTTAATATTTTCAAATTCTATGAGTAGATGATCTTCAAAAAAGCGTCAACGTGTATTTTTCACTGACGCCTAATGACGTTAAAATGAATTAAATTCAATGAATTTAATGATGATTAATTTGGAAATAGGGTCTTTTCCATTATGATCAGCTGAAGGTAATTTATATTTGTGACTAGTAATTTTTTTGTGTGACAAGATTAGTAAAAAATTTTAGAAAAAAAAACATTAAAAAAAAGATTTAAAAAATTTTTTTGATAATAATAAAGACCAAAAAATTATTTATATTGGTCCAAAATATTGGTCACCTTTTAGACCTCAAAAAAAAAGGTGACCAGTACTGGTCACATAATGCAATAGACTCTGGAATACACAATCTAATCTTTTCGAATTTTAATGTTAAGTTTTTATTTTAAAACCGGTTCCCTAGGTTTTCATATACGTAGATTACGAATATCCTATCGAAA
>NTPY01000883.1:1139957-1159563 GCA_002922825.1 Brachionus calyciflorus
TTAAAGGTTAACGACATGTCGTTAAAGTCAGCACAAAATTTTTTAAAAAACTTCAAAAAAAGGCCTTTTTCGACTTTAACGACATGTCGTTATGTCATTTTGAAAACCAGTGTTCGATATTTAGCGACATGTCGTTATAAATATAACGACATGTCATTAAAATCGAGCAATTACGTTAAATACTTTTTGAAAATATGTAGTCTGTATGTGGGGAGGGGGTGTTCCTTTTGAAATTTTTTTGACAAATAAACTCTAATGACATCAGATAGAAGCTAATAGACCAACAATTTATAAAAATTTTTTTTTATTCAGTAAAGCTCAACTTGATTTTCTCGCTCTGCTTGGCGATATGTCTAACTTTGGCTAAGATTATTTGCAAAGTCAAGTCCAAACCTTACTTTGAATAAAAAGCAAAAGTAAAGTGAAGTTACGACTCGGTCTTGTGACTAACTCTGGTGCTTAAAAAAAAAAGTTAAATTCATCAATTAAGGTACGCCCCCCCCCCTCCACTCCCTTCTTTTTAAAATTTCTAAATAATCTTAGTAAAATTTTATTCCTCAAATGACAAACGATTCCGAAAATTTTATAATAATATTTAGCGATTTTGTTAGAAAACTATTTTATTTTTGGAGTACTTTGGTAATTAAAAAAACTAATTTTCGTCATTAAAAATTTAGTCGTTTGAAACTTGAGTAATCTTTAACTTGGTTTTTATGGACCAAATTGTTCAAAATAAAAACTAATTTTTTTAAAGCATGGTTAACCCCACTTAAAATAAGGCTTAAACCCATCATATTTTAATTAACGTATAGGTATTGGCAACTTTTTTTTTTCAAAGTTTAAAACAGATTAGCCAAAGAACCCTTATAAAATAAAATTTAATTAATTAAAACCAAATAAATTAATTACAGGTTAATCTAAAGTTAAGAACTAAATTTTAATTTGGTAAATCCAGTGACCAGTTTAGTTCCTTGAAATTGGGAAAATCTCTGTTAAGTTTAATTTGAAATTTTTCCAAATTTTTGTCTAAAATTTTTATTAAAAGATTGAAACTTTTTGAAAAGCACAACTTAAGTATCCTTAATAGCAATCAAAATCAACTCTTTTTTTTTTTAATTTTTCTAAATTTACTACATTGAATTCGGACATTAACACGACCATTTGATTATGTTAAAATTATTATATAAGGCTAATATTTTTTTTTAATTCTTCTATAATTTTTTTGGGCTATTTTGATTTTAACTTAACAACAAAAAGGCCTTATTAAAAAAAAAAAGTTGCCATTTAGTGAACCTTACACTATCCTTCTGGACAATTAGATTTGGGAGTCAAAAATTCTAATTCTTAAAAATTTTAAACTTGATTAGTAAATTTTATTGTAAAGATTGAAAATAAAATTATCAGTTTTTTTTAAAATTTTTTATTAACGAAGTTATTGAATTTAATTTCTAAAATATTTTTTTACATTGAAACAAAAAAAAAATCTTCAAAATATTTATATAATATTTATATAAATTGATTATAGACAACATAGGCTAATTTAAACAAAAAAAAAAATAAGAATAAAAATTCTAAATCATTTTGCTACTCGTAATCATCGGATTCCTCATCATTCTTAGAAAAAAATTAATTTAAATATAAATTTTTTTTTAAATTGTTTAAAATAAAAATTACTTCTTCTGATTGCTTTGTATTTTCTCGATGTGTCGACTTTTCTTCTTTTTTATTTGAATAACTAGCTCCAGCGGTCTCGCTATTCGATCCATTTGCCATTTGGCAACTTTTTAAAGCGGCCTCTTTTAAAAAGTTTAGCCTTGTATCGTTCGTTATTACTTCTAAAATATGTTGTGACGTTAGAGTTTTAGCATCTTTGGATGCTGTTATTTCTGCACTAGACAACATTATATATTCTAAAAATCTTTCTAATGCTCTAGCTTAAATACAAATAAATTTCAATTCATACTAAAAATTATGCTAATTAAGAAATTGATACTTACAGACCATAACTGGTACTTGGGACGATACTTTTCCCACGTCATCGTCCATTTGCATTATTTTTTTAATCCTAGCCTAGTAATATAAAATAAATTGGTTAAATGTAATTAGACGTAATGTGGTAGGTGACTTACTGGTGGAAATCGTGCGATTAGACGTTTTTTATACGGCATTTTATTTTATGTGACTGTTTATTTTTGTACGGTAGTTATGTAGTAACAATTAAAAAACAAAAAAAAAAACAACTCTTTATATTATACAAATTTTTTTGAACAAAATGAAGGATGAAAAGGTATGTGCAAAGTTTAAGCGGTTAAATTAAATTTTCATCTTTAAAATAAACAAAAAATAAAATAAATAGTTTATCATTTTTTTTGGTTGTTGTTGTTGTTTAAAGCCATATATTAAATAATAATTATAATTTAAAATTGTAGAAGAGGAAGTGAAAAGAAATTGACTTGACATATATTCATATTTTCTTTTATTCTTTAGGAAGAAGAAAAAATTAATCTTAAATCGATAAATTATAATGCCTTCATTTTTTTGGTGATTTAAAAAAAAAATGTTTATTATATTATTTATTCATGTGTGTGTGTACGTATATGTACGTGTATATGCAATGGAAAATATTAATTACGAGTTGATGAAATTACAAATTATTTTTAATTTTATTTCTAACTTGACTTTTAATCTACACTGTTAACTAGATATGTAAGAAATCAACAAGAATTGCCAAGCTAAAGGTTAGTTTTTATTTTTTTTTCTGTACGTATACAAATATCATCCAACATTAAAGTTGGCAATTCTTTTTAATTTCTTACATATCTTATTAACAGTGTATATTAAAAATATTTATTAAACTAAATTCGGGTTTCAAAGCGATGATTGAAAGAAAGTAACGGACACTTAGTCTCGAGAGATATAACATAAAGTCACAATTAGTCTTTATAATATCCAATAGGATTCATTGGACTCTTCGTGGACAATAAGTGACTACAGATCCAATTTTCAAGGCATGTTAAAGTTTTTTGTCAGTTTTCTTTTTTTCGATTTTTTTGACCAATAATAATCGCTCTGCAAAAAACTTAAAAGTACTTTTGGTGGCAAAAAAAAAGTTGCATGGTGAAGCAAAATTTGCTGTGCCTGTTGACAACGTTTGCAAACAATTGTGTAATTTTAATTAGACTTTTTTTAATGGTGTACAAATTTGCAAAAAAACTTTTTTATTGCAAAATTTAAGAAATCTCTGAATTCTGTGCAAATTTGCACACCATTAAAAAAAGTCTAATTAAAATACACAATTAAAATTGCAAAATTTTGCGTGACTAAATATGACACTAAAGAGCTATAGTCCTTTATTGGCAATCTAATTAAAATATCCTGATTGAAACCAATTCTTTTTAAAATGTTTGATAAGGCAGGTAAAACTACTTATTTTTTTGTATATTTTCCCATTGAAGGTTGTAATCTAGACTTTTATTTATTTCAATACCGAGACACTATTCGGTTTCGCAACGGTCTAAAATAAGAGTTGGATGAAATAAATTATGTTAACCAGGATTAAATATCGCTTTGCATTTCTTCGCGTTTTGTTATCTTTGAACCAAAGATTGATTCCGTTTATTATTACGCACTGTAAAAAATTTGTCGCTTTCCCTAAGACGTACACTGTAAATTTTTTAAGGCGGAAATCTGCTTTTTTCTAAGACGCTTTTATGAGAAAGTGGTAAAAAAATAATGGTTAAAAAAATCCATATTTAGGATCATTTACTCTTTAATGAAACTCTTTTTAATCTTATAAGTGAATTTTTTTCACATAAAAGCGTCTTACAAACTTTTACGCCTTTTGCTTATTACCTCCTAAAATATTTACAGTGTAGTTTAAACTACCATAAGCTAATATTTCAATTTCTACTTCCTTAGTCATCGATGTCCGAAATAAAAAGTATAAATAAAGTTTGCCCTATAACATTACCTTGAATAACTCCTCCATCTTTGTATTTCCATTCGGTTTTAATTTAACTCGTGTTTCTTTCTTTTAAGAATGATCATAACCAGCTAAGGAGATTATTTTCTAATTTATTAAGTAATCTTCTAATTTCTTTATTTCTATTTTCTTTATCAAGATCAAAAATTTTTTTAAAATCGAAAAATATCGCAATTTACCAAATGTTCTGTCATAAGTTTCATTGATATTTTTTCATATAAGAATTTTGCGAGGCGAAGCTTTATTAATGTTTAGTAAATAAAAATACACTGTTAACTAGATATGTAAGAAATCAACAAGAATTGCCAAGCTAAAGGTTAGTTTTTATTTTTTTGTCTGTACGTATACAAATATCATCCAACATTAAAGTTGGCAATTCTTTTTAATTTCTTACATATCTTATTAACAGTGTAGGACTTTAAATTTTTTAAATTTTTTTAGACTGTAAAATGCACGCTTTTGTTGTCCCTTAAAACTTTTTCATTGTTGCAGACATCAAATTTTTCACGTAGGTTCACTTTTATAAAAGACTCATTAATTAAAAAAAAAACACTCAAAAAAACTTATTAAAGCTAAATTTTCTATTTATATAAAGTTAAATTGATTCAAATTTAAAAGTACTCATATTATTGATTTCAATGGTTTTAGATCTTTTTTAATAGTTTATATTTTTTGAAGAAATTTTTTTTGCAAAGATTAAAGCTCTTCAATTTGGTGTTCAAGGACATTTAAAGCTAGTTTAAAAAAAAATTTCTTAATAAATTATTCAAAAGCTAGCAATCATTTAATCGAATAATTGTTTAAAATTCATTCTCGTATAAATTGAAAAAAACTAATTTAGCAAACTTTTTTTGTTGTTGTTTTTTAATTGCTTCCAGTTAGACTATAGGAAAGATTTTATTTTTTACAGCGCAAAATTAAAATTGTAATAAAATAATTACTGAAATAGACAAAAATGGTTTCTATGACAAATTTGATTTCGGGCCATTTCTATTTTATTTTTTATTTCTTTTAAAAAAAAACTCTTTGAATAATCCTAAAAAATTTTTAAAATAAATTAAATTTTTTTAAACAAAAACTTAATCAAAATTTGAGAGAGATTTAATAAAAAAAAAAGATACGATTTTTTTTAATACTAATTTTCATATTCTCGATTTTAAAAAGCTCCTTGGTGCTTTAACAACTAAAATACTTTCAATCAATAATTTTATTATTTTATGATTTTCAAAAGCAATAAATAACCTTTAATCGTTTATACCTTAGAAACCTTGTCGATTGTTTTTTAAGATATTTAAACAACAATGAATCATGTATTAATAGTTTCTTGGTATTTATTTCGATTCTATTATTTTTGTTTCCATCTTTAATGTTTTTTAAAACATTAAATGTTATCTTATTTTTTTTTTTTTCTCAAAAGAAATTTAAAAAATGGTATCATTTTTCAAAAGAAGTAATTTAGCCTTAAAATGTATAACTAGATCAAATAATAAAGTCTCTTTTCATGATTTATTTTGCCTGATTTGAATGGTAACTGTCTACATTACTATTTTTTCGTCAAACAAAAGAGAATAAATTTTTTTTTACAAATGTTACCAAATAATAATTTTAATTTATTTACAATTCCTTTCGGTTCAAAACCCAGGGCAAATGACTTTTATAAATTAAAATCATGAATTAGACTAACACGAACGAGAATTTGTTTTAAAATAAAAAAAGGAATAATTAACAAGCATTTTTTATGTTTTTCAATTGTACGATTTAATTGTTTATTTTAGGTTTATATTAAAATTTAATTTAGCAAAATACAGTTACTATTAAAATACTTCAAAATAAAATAGTTTTCAAAAAAATCAAAACCATCTTCGCTAGATTTTGTATTTAAACTTTTATTCAGAAAATTTTCGGAATCGTTTTTCAATTGAGAAATGAAACTTAAAGATACTACCAATATTTATGACTTGGGACACTTTAAAATACAAGAGCTATCAAGTCTCTTAAATTTAAATTTTTTTTTCTTGGGCTCAAAATTTAAAGAAGTTAATTTTTTTCAAATTTTTGATGAAAATTTATTAAAAGAATTATTTAAATTGTCGTTTTTAAAAAAAAAAAGACGAACTAACTTCGAACCAAAAATCAACGCTGCATATAAAACTTTAACAAATAAATAAATTAAACCGTTTTTTAACGAGGAATATTTAGGTTTATTAATGAAATAATGCTCAAGTATATACAGTTATTAGAAAAAAATCAAATTTATTTCAATTTTTTGGGTTTAAATCCAAATTGGAGTAATTTTTAAAAATTTGGATAAAAATGTGGGATTTATCAGTTTCAAAAAAAAATTGTTTTTACGTGTTTATTGCTTAAGAATACATTTCGAGTTTGTTTGATTTTTGGTTATAAGTTATGAAAAAGAATTGTTTCTTCAAATTCCTTTATAATTTCGGTAGAATAAAATTTGGGCTATTTTTGGCTTGTTAAAAAAACTTGTCGCCACATATTCTTGACGTGTATTACATTGACTAAAATAATTTAGTTTAAAAAAAAAGGCTGAGTTTAGAATTTTTTCAACAAAATGGATTAATAACTTGACTTTAAATTTCAAAATCAAGTCTATCTATCTCACGAATTTTTAACAAAATTAAATTTTTTCTGCTTTCCTTTCTTCACAGGAGGATAAACAAGGTAATACGGTAAAATTAAACGGGCTAGGGTACCCCATAATTGTCTTGATTAATTTTTTTATTGGTCTAATGTATTTTTGCTTTTTTTTCATGACATGTCGTTAATTTATTTTAATTTAGTTCTTGCTTTATTTGTTTTATCAATTTTTTTTTTTTGTGAAATTGTAATCTAAAAATGCAAATTTTGACCGGGTTTCTATATAAAAAAGATAATTTCAATTAACAAAATGTCAGTATTTTAGACCGACATGTCGCTAAAGACGGATTTACTAGGATAATAAAAATAAATTTAAAATTTTTTGTTTAAAATTTATACGAAAACTACTTGTACTTGTTCAGGATTAACGTCGTACCCGTATTCGTACTCCAATCGTTTATGGGTACGAGGTTAATTAGGGGTCAGCGCAGTTTACTTCGAACAATAAAAGTATATTTTTAAAGCAAGTTAATCGCATATTTAGAGCATATTTTGATTGTCTTTAGTTATACTTTTACTTAAAGTTTAAAGTTGTTAACACCATAATGTGTTTGTTTAAAAAAGCCAACTTGGCAAAATTATGTATTATCAAAATTTTAATTATATGGTCGTAATGAGCTCTTTCTCTAATATACTTACTATTAATTTTATTAAGCACTCACTTTTATTACTCAAAAAAAAATTAATTTAAAAAAATTTTTTGAGTAAAATTAATTTTTTTTTATTTAAAATCCAAATTAGAGCCTTAAAGTTTTATAGACAATCGAAAATAAAAAATGAGATTTTAATAAGTATTTAAATGAGATAATCCACTAGATTCAAAGCTAAAATTAACTCCTATCGAAAAATAAAAATTTAATTAAAATTTTCTTTTTCTCCAAGAGAAAGGAAGTTAGCATAGAAAAAAAAATAGTTTATTAAAAATTTCAAGAGTCTTCTTATTTTCTATTTTCTTAAAATGGTATTATATTCCGCAACAAAAAAAGTAGCTTTATTTCAATTAGACTTTAAGTATCAAATTAATAAAATAATCAAAAAAAGAAAAAAGAAAGCTTATTCGTTTCTAGAGTTTATTTAGACTTGGGAGAAATTTAAGAAGTAAATTTCAACAATTATTTCAGTATTTTTTTTTTTCAAATCTAATTATTGAATATTTCAAGCACACTTGAAATATTTACTGAAATATTTTATGATAAAAAAGAATATCGGAAATTTATTTCTATCGATAAAATTTTCAAGCAGTGTGAAAAAAATATCCTCCAAGTTCTGGGTCTATATTAAGGAAGGGTCAAATTTAGCAAATTGAATTTAATGTTTTTTTTTTAAAGAAATTAAAAATACATTTCATTTTTGGTTGTTGTTGGTTATAATCGTAACTTATGCGCTTTTTAACCAACCCAACTAGTTAAGTATTTTCTTTTTTTTTTGTTATTGTTGTTGTGTTGTTGCAATATTTTTTTACTTCAATTCTATTGAAATCTAAGCTAAACTATTTGATTTAAATTTCAAATTCATATTTTATTTCAATTTATTCTAGCAAATTGTAATATATTATTATTATTTTTTGTTGTTCTCTCATTTGTTTCAAGTATTATTTTTCAAAAATTTTTTATAAATTATTTCGTTTCGATTTGTTGTTATTTATGTTGATTTTAGCGAAGAAAAAAAAATTTTTTTTTTCAAATTAATATAAATCAAGAAGAAGTTGAAAAATTAAGAAACAAAAAAAAGAATAAAAACAATTTAAAAGAAGAAATAAAATTATTGCAAATTTATTCAATCATAATATGTTGGGAAGTTAGGATTTTTTTTTTTGTTAGTAAAATAAAAACTTTGAAAGGCGCTTAAAAAGAACCAAAAATTTTTGAATTTTTTAGATTGTAAAAAAACAATTTTTTTTTGTAAGAACTTATTTTGTAAAAAAAGAAAATAAAATGAAGCTGAGATCATAGGGTAACATGATTTTATGATTTAATATGTGAATATGTGCGAATCGATATTTATTTATAAAGGCAAAAAAATCAAAATAATAATAATTTAAAAGTCAAAATTAAGTTTATTTGAATCGATTGAAAAATTTCAAAAATTTCTTCGAAACGATTTCGATTTCAAAATTGTCTATTAATGGGTTGCGCATGTTCTAGGACTCATCTATCTAGAGATAAAAACGATACTAGGTAATTTTGTATTTTTTTTCTGGGAGGTAAATTTTCGATTCAATTTTTTTGTCAATAGACTAAAATTTTACTATTTTAGACTTTCTAAATATCTTAAATTTTTTTGTGGGTCTGCTCGGCTATGTTATTACATTTTCATATTAAACTTGAACAATTGGTGTTCATGGTGTTTAAGTGAACTTAAATAATATAGACTCTCACAAAACTACAAAAGTTTTATCAAAGTGGCAATTTAATAATTGAAAATATTCCTTAAATATTAACTAAAATTTGAATGTTTCCATTATTTTTTGTTCACCAAATCTTAGAACTGAAAAATAAAAAATTTGCAAAAAAATTGAAGCTATTGATCAAGGCTTTAGATTTAAATTTAATTTTAACAATAATTTGAATTGTGTCATTTTTGACCCATTTTGGCTTAATGTAATTTTTTATATTTCGCACTGATTAGGGTTAGCATAACCCAGCAGGCTCGTCTTGTGGTCATTATAAAAAAAAATGCAAAAGATCTTAGTTTAATAGTTATCAAACCACTGGGACTTTTCAAAAAGTTCGCCCTAAATCCCACAATATGAACGCATAAGAGACAAGAGTTTGAAATATTTTTACGTTTTGTATAGTTGTCTGATTAGTTATTTTAAATATTAGACAGTAAATGGTTATTAAATAAAAAAATTGGGAACATTTTTGTATTAGAATATTGGCAAAAACTTGGATATTTCATAAAAAAAATGGAAAACTTACTTAAAATCATGATTTAGAAATCAAATTGAATTAATTTTTTCGAATTTTAGGACTAAAAGCAAGCATGATAATGAGACAGATCTGGGTAATACTAGTTTAAATAAATATTTAAAAATAACAAATAGTAACGATACAGAAACGACTATACGTGGAGATCATATCAACGAATGTTTAAATAATGATTTAAAATCGAAAAAACGTCGACATAAAAATTTATCTTCAAATTACGAATCGAGTAATTTGAGCAAAAGTTCTCAAAAATTGAGCTCGACTAACTCTATTCTAAAACCATTTACGAATTTGTTTAGCTTAAAAGATAAGCGCTCAAGTTCAAATACCCTTACTGATTCATTAATTTTAAATTGTTCCGAACCTAATGGAACATCTCAAAATGCTCAACCCGTTTCACATTCTAGCAATCAGCTTTGTGTTAACTTGGTAAGAGAAAAAAAAATATTTTTCTTTTTTTTTTTAAAACTTTATAATTTTTTTTTTGTAAAAGGATGATTCGAACCGAAATTCACAAAGTCAATTAAGGTCTTTATCTCAACAACCGTTAAGTGTATATTCAATTTATAATCTTCCAATACGAACTCAATATTTACTTAATTCACACGATGACATTGAAAAATTAAATGTTTTTTATCAGTCAAGTGAACACGAATCCTCAAAACAAAATAGTTTCAAAAAATTAAATAATGAAATACAACTTTATATCAGTTTACCTGATTTTAACAATGATTTAGAAACCTCAAACGACAATTTGCTAAAATCAAATTTGAAATTAGTTACTAAACATATTGTTGATGATTACCTTAAACCAGGCCAAGATGTCAATGAACTCCAAAATTCATGTCTCTTTGATTATTTACGTTTTTATTGTGCACAACATAAAAATAATAATTGTGATTTAAATGTGATTAATTTAAATTGTTATAATAGACGCAAGAATTCGACTAAAAATAAATGTGATTTCGATTTGTCGAATAAGTATTTTAGGCGTGCTTTGGGTGTAGCTATTTTAAATGATTTGTTAAATATTAAAAAGAATGGAAATTTTTATAATCATCAATATAATAGGTTCTTATCTAGTTACAGCATTTTTGTGGTAAGTACCAATTTTTTTTGTCTAAAGAAATTATCAACTTTTTGACTCGATTGTTTCAAATTATAAAGTTTTCATTTCAAAAATTTAACGCAAATAGTTAAAAAAAAATAAGTGAAGGGTCCTTTTACTGAAAGAATATTGATCCATGTAATTTATGATATTACCGTGGTGGAAATGCGTTTGTCACATGACGTAATATTAATAACGTGTGCCCAAAAATGCTTAGCAGTTTTTTCGAATTAAAAAAAAATTATTGTCGGATCTTGATAAAATTATGAAAATTTACTATCTTATACAGAATTTTGTCTAGTTTCAGAAAATAACAGTCTTTAAAAAAAATTTTTTTTTTTCAATATGAACCATCCTCGGTATTAACCACCACCTCGGCACTAAATTGTCCTCGAAGGTTATGAAAGTCGGAATACAACTTTTTATATGTCATTTTGTAGAGAATAAAATCCTGATTTAAATGAGCTATTGATCTTAATTTTATGATGATTTATTATGCGGCCAAATAAATATTTAAATAGGAAAGAATTTATAGATGAAATCAGAAGAGGAGTGGAGCGTGTCCTTTTTCAACAAAAAAAAGGACACAAAATAAAAAAGTAAATTTTCATATTTTTATCAAGATCCGACAATAATTTTTTTTTAATTCGAAAAAACTGCCAAGCATTTTTGGGCACCCGTTATTTTAAATAGACAAAAAAAGCCGACCAATTTCGGCGAAAAAATGGTTTTCGAATAGTTAGAAACATTTAAAAAATATTCTAAAAAAAAAATTAGAGGATTCTGATACAAAGGGTTTTTTTACTTGGTAATTTATTTTAGTCTTTTTTATTACAAAAATTACAATAGATCAATTTATTATTGTTAAGGAGCAGAAGAAGGTTCTTTCTAGAAATAAGATTCTTTCGGCGTATTTTACGGCCAAATTTCACTTAATTATTAAGCATTGTCTATGTTTTAAAGGCTAAAAATAAAACATAAAAAGATGTTTGTTTCCGATCTTTTTTTTTGATGAATTCTAATTGACAAAGAACCCATTAAACGTCAATATTTTTCCTACAAATCGTTACCATATTCATAGAAATTTAAATGTCAATTTTCCAACAAAAAAAAAACAAGGGACACCTAAATTTTGGGAGAAAAATTCAAAAGGGTTTTTCTTTTTCAAAAAAACAAAATAAAAATTGTTATTTCATTATAACGCTGAGTGTATTTTATCCCCTGTAAGAATCTCAATGAGATCTCAACCAGTGTTACATTTAAATATAGTATAATGGAGCTAAAAACCGGGTCTTGCCTAAAGTGTTATCAGATGTTAACATTTTTTGTTATCATAGACTACCCTACCTAATATATTATCAGTCATGTTAACAAAAAAGTTATCAGTCAAATATGTTATCAACAAAGTTATTTAAAAAATATACATTCTTAAAATGTTATCAAGATAACAAAAACGTTAACATGATAACATAAATGTTATCAAATAATTATTAAAAAAATTATTTATTTATATGTCGATTATTCAATAATGTTTAAAAATAAGTAATTTTTAAATTTCCTTAAAATTTACTAAATTAATTTGGCAATATTTTTTAGATAATTTTAACGATTTTGAAAGTTCTTTTTTTGTGTCAGAAACAAAATGTTAATTTTTAAAGGTATAAAAAATAACGAAATTAATTCATCGATTTTGAAGGAACCGAATTGAAATAATGAAGTCTTTAAATAAAGAAACATGCTTTATAAGTACTTAATTGATAGATTTCAATAAATTATCTAAAAAGGAGATATTTTTATGGATACAAACATAATTAATACCGTCAAAATTTTCTTTCAAAAAGTGTATACAAAAACACTTTATGACAATGCTACAAAATCGAAATTTTCGTATTTATACTAGGAAAAAAATGGGGTTTTACGGTATTAATACTTTGAGAAAAATGTTATTTAAAATTTTTTTTGGTTATCAAACTAATAAAAATTTTATCATTATTTATAAAACGTTATCAGTTCATGATAACATATTTGACTGATAACATATTAGGTAGGGTAGCCTATGATAACAAAAAATGTTAACATCTGATAACACTTTATGCAAGACTTAAAACCTCATCTGAGATTTTGACATGGGATGAAAAAATATTTTAAAAATGGGCATTAAATTTTTAATCAAGTAGACATGATTTAATAAATATATTTTAAAAGAAAAATATCAATTACATTACGATTCTTCAATAGGTTCAATTTAAACATATCGAAAAATACCAGATATTATGGTATGTGAAGTTTTCTAACTAATAAGTGTTGAAATTTTTAGAATTTTACTAAATCAAAATTTTTTTATATTCATCGAATATCTGAAAAAAATATTTCTTATTTTTATATTCTTAGTAAGTCCGATTCACTGTACAACTAGGCATTTTTAGATAGAAAAATAAAGTCAAAGAGATAAAAATATAAAGCTTCCCCAACCTTAGCTTCTTCGCTAAACTTAATTTTATTTATTCAAATAAAGATATACTTGTCCGAGAGTCAAATAGAACAAGAAACATTGGATGACTTATTATGCCCGGATCAAATCGACATAAACGACTACAGAAATCATTTAGAAAAGAAATTGCAATCATTGGATTTAATTGATTTATTTCAAAAATATTACAAACTTGACAAAAATTTGCAATCATATTGTCTCGAAATTGATTTTTTTAATTCGCAATCATTTTGTGATGATCTTAAAAGATTATACGATTTTTTTATTAAAATAGAAGTAGAATTTTTAAGTCAAAACGAAACAAGTTTTCGTCTAAAATATCTTAAATCAATACAACAACAAGAAATTGAAATCATAGTCAAACATTCAGATCCACAGTCAATTATATGGGTAAACATGACCAAATCAGACGCAAATTATAATCGTTCAAATTCAGTCGATTTCAATCAAATGAGATATACTAACATTCTTAATTTACTACAATCGAAAGTCTTAACAAACAAATACAAACATTTTTCAAGCGAAAATCTGCACAGTTCATCTCAAGGTCCCCCTGAAAATGTTTTAAATGAATTCATTTATAACTCAGTTAAAGCCTTAATCGACAATTTTACTATCGAGTTAATTAAAAATCAAAATGAAATGATTGCTCTAAGTAAGTTTTTTTTAGATATAAACTTGATTACATAAAAGCCTAAGAACAAAAAAACAGACTTAAACGTCTGATTGTCTTTTTATATAAGGCCTGTTAGAGGTCGAACGTAAGTTCCGCAAAAAAAACCTTGAAAAAAAGGTCCCACCCTTTTTCGACAAAGAAGTTTTTACAGATTTTTTTTTGACAAAATTAATTAGACAAAAAAATATTTGATAAGACTAGGCAGTGGGAATTTTTCGTACAAAATTATTTTTACAAAAGATACAAAACACTGTAACTTTTTTTGAGAATGAAATAAATTTGTTCTGTAAATTGTACAAGAATGGACAATGTTTGTAAATTTTTTATTCAGTCTCTGCTAATTTTCAGAAAATTAGCGGACACTGAATAACATTGTTTTTGTCGAGTTTTAATTCGTCTTGTTTAGCTTGGTCTAAAAATACAGTTACCTAAAAAAACCACGGTAAAATCTAATGAGGAAAAACGTGCTCTTTAATTTTAAAATAAAATTTTTCCGTTTCAGTAAAAAAAATTCTGAAGAAAAATCAAAAAAAAAGTTTAAAGATTTTTCGAATTATTTCGCCACATCGAAGTTTCACTTTATTCACATTTTCCATAAATAAGAATTTATGGTATAAAAAATTCTTGCTTTTTTAACGCTTAAATATGTTAAAAGCCCTAGTGAAAACACCATAGGGACACTGATTAATCATAAAATCAGAAATTAATTTTTGCTTGTTTTTTGTTCTCTTGATAAGTCTTAGATAAAAATCTTGGATGTGGAAATTTTTCTCTAACATTCTAAAATTTTCTATTAATTTTATGAGAAAATTTAGATAACTTTTTCAAATAACGAGCCTATTATTTTCAATTTACTGAATCATACAATCGAAAAACTTATTCTTACAAATTGAATATCTGGAAGACATAATGGCAGACGTTTATCACAAGTTTTGGTTGGACTTTAAAGCTTTAAATGTTATTTTTCTCTATTTTTACATTTCAAGCGATTTAGAAAAGGCTTTTTAAAAAATTTAAAAATTGACCATTTTAATTTTAATTTTAAATTTTGTTTTATAATTTTAAGAAATTGATAAGCAATTATCAGAAGAGATATTCAAGCATTACAATTATTTTAGTTATTTAAGACACTTGAAATTTTCTAATTCAAGTTCATTTAAACTTGAATCAATATTACATGAGTATCTAAATGATAAGTCTTCTTCATATAGTCATCCATTGATAATATACAATGATTCAAATGATGAATGCTCAAATGATTCCAAAAATCATGCCGAATCAAATAACTGTCTAAATATTTTAATGTCTAAGTGGTTAAATAAATTAATTGATAGCAATAGTCAAAAATTAACTGATTTCAATGCTAAACCTTCAATAATATATCGATATTGTAATCATTCGATTTTATCATCTGATCTTACTACTTTAATACAAAGTATTCTCCATCAGCTTTGTTATATTATTGAGATACATGAAGCATGTGCATTTGATGTAAGTATTCTTTTTTTAACAAAAATTATTTTTATAAAATGAATTTAAGGAATTTAAAAATTACTCATTTTTTCACTATTTATACCGAAATTAGTAGAATTCTTGCGTGTATGGAAGTCTTAAGTGATTTCTTTTGAAGTTTAATGATTTTGTTTCTAGCAACGTGAATTTTTCGTTGAAAATTTATTTTTTCAAAAATAAAAAATTAATAATTTTTTTTGTGGTTGGAATAAATTGGTTCTGTAAATTTTACAATCATTTTTGGGTGTTACTATCAATTTTCTGTATCAAAATTTTACGAGCTTTCATGTAAGACCATTATCTTATCGCTCGGATGCTTCCTTCATACTTAGCTGAATATTATCCTTACTGTAATTTACATTTTACAACAAAACTTTTTTTTTTAACTTGTTGTAAACAATAATGTAATAATGATAAAGTTTAGTTCATTGTCTTGCGAGAAAGATGTAATAATTTTCTACAAGAAAATTGGTGGTCGGATTTTGAAAAAAAAATTTATAAAGTGAACAAGTTTATTTTTTTTCTTTTTAAATTTTTTTTACTTTTTTCTGATGCTTGTTAAAAATTCAGTAATTGTCCTGGAGCTAAGTTCATGGTCTTGCGTGAAAGCCCAGACAATTTTCTACAAGAAAATAGGTGGTCGGAACAAGTTCGGGTATTTTTTGAGTTCGAAAGTATGGGTCCGTAAATTGACATATTTTGTTTTGGTTTTTGGACGAGGATGCAGACCGCTTAGATAATGACCTTGCGTGAAAGCTCGTAAAATTTTTTGGTAGTCGGAATTTGGCGGAGGTATTTAAAGCCTTGATAGGACTGGTCCGTGTTTTCCTAAAAAATGAAGGTCGGTGTTTTAGTAACATCCTCATTTTTCAACCTCTGCAAAATAAATTTTTGTACGAAAAATTTTCATCGCTGAATTTTTAGCTGGTATTTATCGTAAATTTTGGGAAAATTCAGTTTCTTGTCATAAGTCACCTGATCTTATGTGAATTTCACCATTTTCAAATAAAATTCTATTAGATTCTCTGATTGAATCAATCTAATATTTTCAAGATGTTTATATAAAAGTTTTTAAATGTTGTTAACTTAAAATCTCAATTCTCTATAGATTCTAGATTTAAAAAGTTTTAACGATTTGTTTCTTAAAAAAAAACAATTTTTTTATTATTTTTAATTTAAGTGTCCAGAAACATTATACGAAAACATATCAAAAGGTTTAGATAACTATTTTTCAAAAGCGGACAACGATCGTAAAGAAATTCTCATTATATTAAACAATCTTGACAGTCTAATCAAAACGAAACACGAATGCAATCAAATTGAACTTTTTCTAACAAAATTGTACTCAAATCTAAAACAATCAAGACTTAAACTAATTCTAACATTTTCAACTATGGAACCATCTCAAGACCTCATGGACTCGTTAAACAATTATTTCTCATCATTTAAAAAAACAGTCAATCCAATCAATTTCAATTTTCAATGCTCAAATCAATACACAAAATTTCAAAATCAAATATTAAAAAATTCAAAATTTCAAAAAATGCTTAATCTGACAAATTATTTACTCAGTCAATTTCGATATGGCATAAAACAATCTGAATTTTTAGATCTTATGACAAGCTCAAACGAAATTATACACCTAGAACATTCAGATCTTAATCAATCTCTAAATCTTATTTGGTACGCAATCAAATACTTTACCAATTCTTTAGACATTTTAAACGAAAATAATCAACTTTTATTCAGAGTTACTTTAGAAAACAATTCGAATCAAATTGAATTTAACGAATTTGTCTATTTGTTTTACAACAGATCTGATTCCAAATTATCCCAAAAGACCAAAATGATTACAAATTTTAAAAATCGAGTCTTTCACGAACTCCCGAAATGTTTCTATCAAACAAACAAGGAGCTAAGTCTCGGCTTAAAAGATGTCTTTATAAAAGAATTTATTCTCAATCCCAAATGGCTTTTAAACAAGTCCTACATGTGCTCAAGTATTTTGTACATTTTACACGATTTAAATTACTTCAAGTCTTTATTTAACATCGATGACGAAGAAAATGAAAAATTAAAACAATTCGAAAATTTTCTTTTCAACAATTTATACAATTTAAATCAAGATCAAAATCAATTGTATTTAATGACCAAATTGGACACACAATTGGAACATATATTCACTAATTTAGACTTTTTGAATAAATCGAACAATTTAAATTCATATCCACAATTGTTTAAAATAAGAGAAAATAATTTCTTGGATCGTGCATATTTGTATCATTTGGATCATTTGAATAAAGAGCTAAATTTTTTTAGTAAAATTTTGTACTTGAGTAAAGGTTTTTTTTTGACACTTTCCGAACAGCCTTATAATGAAATAAAAATTTGGAAAATATGTTCTTATAATTTTTTGGATCATAGACTAGAACTAATTAGAACTATTAAATTTAACAAGACCCCAAAGGATGTAAGGCTGATAAATAAGCACACAGCTGTTGTCTTGATCGAAAGAAATTTACATTTAATAGACCTGAATAAATGTGTTCATTTATTCGATTTAAATAGTACTATGAATCCTAATTTGGCTTTATTTGAGTTGCATGATTCGAATCATGTGGTTTTGTTGGCAAGAAATAGATTGAGTGTTATTTTGATGAAAGTACCGAGTAATGAAAATGAAATAGATATTGTAGATCATGAGAAAACAACGCCTTTTTTGAATTCGAGTTCTAATAATGATAATATGTTTTTGTTCAAAGTTGGCGAGGATCGTTATCTAAATAGTTTATTGGTTAGTAAAAATGGTAAAATTATGGTTTGTGGTGATGAAGTACAAAAGCCTTTTCCTTTACTTGTTTGGAATTTGAATCAAAGAAAATTGGTTTATGATTTGAGGCAAGCAAAACATGAATTTATAACATCTATTTCGTCTATCAGCTCTTCTGGAAAATATGTTGTTTCAGCGTGTCAGGTAAAAATAATTTTTTTTTTAAATTGTATACCTGACCTTAACGGGACCACTCAATCTATTTTGACATATTTTAATTAAATTCAGGTTGTTATAAGAAGTATCAAAATTAATTAATATGATTATAAATTTTAAATTAAGTTATAGGGATAGATAGAAAAAAAAATTTAAGTCATTAATAAAAATTAAAATTTAAGTTCAGGATAAAAAAAATTGAATAACTTATAAAAATTAAAATTTCAACACAAGGTTGTAAGCTCGTAATCTACACTTACCGTAAAACCTTGCTTATAAGCGACTAATAATCGCTCTTTTGAAGGGTGAAATCATACTAAACAAAAATAAATTTGATCTTTTGATTTGATTTATCCGATAGAATTTAGCGTGGTCTACTTATTTATAACAAATTAAATTTTTCTGCTTTCCCTTCTTCTAAAAAAAGGGGGGTTTAGGGGGGGCTTATAAACAAGGTAATAAGGTATATTTAAATTTTTGAAAAATTTAATACCCCTTTCAAATTTATTTTACTTCTGGGTTTTTAACCTACCATCATAATCTGACTGCTTTTGAATTCTCTCTAATTCTAACTTTTTTTTTTCTAACATTGGATTTCAAGCCGATATCGCATATTCAATATGTAGTCTAACAAGTGCTGTGTATAATTTTTCAACAATTGATTCATCAAGATATTTAAAAGTTTTGATATCCCTCTTAGGATTCTGCTGCCCTAGAACCACAATATCTGGTATGAGCTTCCCATTTCATATTATTTTGGAAAAAGATTCCTATGACTAGTTTCAATTAGAACTTCTCTCAAAAGAGCTCTGAACATAAAACACGATTATCTGGCACATATTCAAAATTAATTACGATAGGTTTGACTGATAAAGATGGGCTCAACATCTGTCATTATTTTGAAAATAGATAAATTTATTGTATCTACTAAGTTAAGTAGTGCTGTAAACAGTAAGATGTTCTGATCGAAGCTCAGTGGTCTCTCGTATGTTTTTTTCTTTTCAATAACAATTTAAAAAATGAAAATTTTTATGGCTTAACAGGTTTACTTCGGTTTACAAAGAGATATTAAAATTCAACCTTCTATTATTTTGAAGAAGAGAATGAAATTCAAAAATTTCTTTATCTAAAATACCATTCATTATTTACTACCGGTGTGAAGTATTTTCTCAAATTCTTAAATTCTCAAATTCTTAAAATATTTTGAGAATTAACTTTACTTTTTTTCTCAAATTTTTATAATTTGAGAAAACTTAAGAA
>NTPY01000883.1:1166931-1224386 GCA_002922825.1 Brachionus calyciflorus
TGTTCGAGGAGATGTCGAAAATTTAATTTTTAACATTCTTTTATTGAATTTAAGTTTTTTCGAGTTTCTAGTGAAAATTTAAAATCCTTGGGTCGAAATTCTATCTTTGAAAATCGATCAATTTTTAAGGGTAACAAAAATAATGAATATCGAATCATTCGATTGACCAGGAGTTAGATTTTAACGAGAAAATTCTAAAAATCATGGCGTCGATGCCTCTGGTAGCCACAGTCGCCCAGAAATCGGAAATAAACGGGAAAAAAATTTAAAAAAAAAATATAAAATTTTCAAAATTTAAATTGTTATTAAAGTGTCACTGAAGAAATTCAAATAATTAAAAAAAATTATTAAAAAAAATTATTTTCATATAGACCGGCTCTTTTTCCAAGAGATATTCCAACAAAAACATAATTTTTAACCTTGGTCTTAAAAATTAACTTGCTGATGTATTTATCATTTTTATATTCTATTTTGCTTTTATACTCTTTTTCATCCTCATGCTCATCCTCATGCTAATGCTCAACCTCATCCTAAGAAATTACAAAATCGTTACCACCACTGTAAAGCAGCAAAGTTTTTTTATCAAATATATATAATACACATTATAGCGTGGTGTTTAGCATTTATGCAAAGATTAAAAAAGCTTATTATAGACATGTTTTTCTTGCTCTAAAATAAGAGACTAAAATTCTAAATTTGAGAATTGAACCTAATTACGTTATGACTGATTTCGAACCGGCTGCTATTTCAACGTTCAAAAGTGTGTTTAATAATGAGGATAAATTGCGTTTATTCCACTTATGTCATTAATGAAATATATTAATAACAAATGTTCTTTAAAAACTGAGTTTCAACTAAAACAAGTAAACCAAGCTTATCAAGTTTAAGCAGTATTTTGTTAAAACAGGATAAGGCAATAAATAAAATAATCATCTTTCGATTTCTCTTAATGACATTTTTAAGTCTAAAACAAAGTTTAAAGAAGATTAGATCGATGCTTCTTTAAAGAACTATCGTGTGACGAGTAACCATCACAAAAACTTAAAAAAATAATTTTATTGATGATGTCTTTTTAAAAACAATAGAAACGTTTTCCTAAGGAATGAAATTAGTATTAATACTAACTGGAAATAGGCTTTATATTTGCATAATTAAAAAAATCAATGTCAATATTGCATAATTAAATAAGCACTTTCAGAGAAAATGTTTTTTAAAGAGTTAAAAGAAAAACAAGTGCAAAAATTTTTGTTTTTAATTAGCTTGCATTGAATGGATATTTTTTTCGAATTTATGACAAAAATTTTATAAAACTTACTCGCTCCACGGCAGAAAATGTCAAGTGATCTGGGAATGGCTTCATCAAAAAAAGCAAAAGAAACAATGCCTGTCTCGGATGCCGATCGACAAGCTGTGATTCGTGGAACATAATTATTCTTTAGAACCAAAAAACTTAAAAGAAATCAATTTTTCACAATTTTTTAACTAAATTTTTTTAAGAATTAGAGGGTAAAAATGGTAAATTTTTTTCAATTCATTAAAAATGAGTAAAGGATGATGATCGATAAAACGAAACCTGAAACCCACCGAAGAAAATAATTGTTTAATATAAAAAAAAGCTTAAAAAAATAAATAAGGACATTAATTGTTTTTAAAAAATAATTTTTCTGAAAATTATTCTTTATTAGTCAAAAACCTATCTTTATTCAAAAAATTCACATAATAACCGTCTTTATTTATTTAATAAAACAAAATAACTTTTAAGGCAAATCTTTTTATATTCGAATTAAATCAAAGAAATGAGTGATTCTCGCATCAAAATAGCATCAAATTTTAGTAAACTGTAGTCCGATCGGAAAAAGGAATCAAAATTTAGTCAAATAGTACACTTTTTGTTGTTGAATTGTTGATTATTATGAGCAAATTTAATGAATACATCAATTGCTTCGAAAAAAAAGCGTGAGCGTCACTGTTCCCTAAGGTGTTATATCAAAAATATGGTATCAAATTATTTGCACAAAAGTCAAAATATTTTCTGGTTATCTTTTATTTATTGATATCTTAGTTCAATACCAAATTTATTTTTTTAAATAGAATTTTTTATTTTTAGTAAGAAGAGACAAATATTATAATATCGGAAAAAAAAACAGGATGTTATCATCAAAGCTAAAGTCTTAGGTTAAAGGATTGTTTAAATACCTACAAGTCAGATAGTAAATTAATTTAATTTTTAATTTTATATAAAGCTCAAAATTAAGAAAAGAGCAATAAATTTATCAATTAGTTTTTTTCCATGCAGATTTTCATTAATATTTATTAAACGATAATCAAGTTATTAAAAAAAAATTTTTGTCAAGGTTTTAGTATGCTAATTTAATAAATTATGGATAATTGTAAAAAATAAAAAAAAATGTTGAAATCTTGTAGAGTTATTATGGACAATTGCAATAAAATAATTTTGTATTTGATATATTGCAACTAAAATTTCCAAAAAATAAATAAAAAATCAAAAATTTCATTTAATCGACATTAAAGATGGAATATAAAATTGTTACTATCTCTAGTGTAACCGGTGTTATTCGATGGAGATTATCCGTTTTTATAATGACTTAAATTATAAATGTAAAAAAATTTTAAAATCAAATGACAGTCAAGTTTAATCGATTAAAAGTCAACATGAAAAGCACGCTGAAGACAAAGAAAGCCGAGTATGAACGCTGAGCAACAAGATAAAGAAAATGTGGCTAAAAATAAAGGATCAATCAAAAAAACTTAGGTTACTCTAAACGATGTGATTGGTAAAAGCGATCTTTCTTAATCGAAGCTGCAGAGTTTGAACCTAAGTATAAAAATATGGAAAAAACATTTTACAAAATAAAGCATAAAACTGAGATAGAGAAGGGAAAGTTACCAAAAAAATTAGAAATTATCTCTTTTGAAGGAGAATTCGAGATTTTTAAGTTTACTACGGACAATTCGAGATTTTTATTTTTTGACATTCGTGAACAAGAAAAAATTATTTGTTTTTCTTCCAATGTACAGCTATCTATTTTAAGCAAATGTCAAAGATGGCAGGTCGACGGCTCTTTTAAGGCTGCCCCTTCATTGTTTTACCAGCTTTATCTTATTTATGGATGGTATTTGGATGAAATTCACGCATGTTGTTTCATTTTTATAGCTAATAAAAAGAAAAGACCTATGAAAAAAATCCGATCTTAATTTTCAATTAAAGCAAAATGTTATAGTTAGCGACAGCTATTTTACGATAGCTAATGCCATTTAAGCCAGAAGGAAAATCTTTTAACAAGGCTTGGACTGTTGCTAAAAACGCAAATAGAACAGAACGTGCGTTAGAAAAGAAAATCGACCTGTTTTTTTATAAAAAATAACTGATGTAGATATTTTGAAAAGAGTAAAAATTTTAATTAAAAAAAATTTTCTATAAAAAACTCAGTTGATATTAATAATAATATTTGTTTTTGGAAATAAATTTTTTTAAATTTAGTTTGGTAAAAAAGTTTTTTTTATGTTTTTATTTAAAGCTAATTGTAAAAACTTTTTAATAAATAAACGTCATAAAAAATTGTAAAAACGATATAGCACAAAGCACAAAGAGGAAGAAAACAAAAAAAATTACTTTTTGGAAGTGTAGTAGCTTCCCTAACACTTCGTCTAAGCTGACTCACACTTTACTTGGCATCAAAATAAATCAAAACAAAAAAATAACAAATTTTTCTGCTAAAATAAAATGTAGTATTCTACCAAACTGCTTCACATTTTATAAAATAAAATAACTAACACAAGAAGAAAAAAAATAGACAAAAAAGGAAAGTTTAATTACCTTTTATTTTAGGCAAGCTATAACTGGAATATTTCGATTGTTTGTACTGAGTGCATTCGCTATTTGCACTTGCGCTGAATCTTGTCGTTGTATTTGTAGTAGAAAAGGTTTGGCATATTGTCAAGGTCAGTTCTTTTATGAATTTTTGAAATGATTGCTCATTTTCAAAATTTTTTTTTTGTGAATTTGAAAATGAAATGAAAAAATAAAAATAAATATATATCGAGAGATGGATTTAAGAAAATGTGTGCTAATATTTATTATAGAGACCAATCTTGTTGCTTCTTTTCGAATTTTTACTAATAACTTTAAAATTTTTTAAATTTAGAATCTTATGAATTAGTCTTAAAAATTAGCTTAGTTTTTTTATCGTTTGATTGCTTAAGTAAACTTTCAAATTAATTAAAATAAAATAAGAAATTTTAAGAAACTTGTATTTATATTTAAATAAGAAAGTTTTTATTTCAGGATAAAAGGTTTTTTTTGACATGTTAAAGTTAAAAGAATAAGAAAACAATTAACTAAATATAAAATCGTATTTAAGTAACTTATAGTTTCGTCATTTATAAAAAATTAAGTAACTAAAAACTGAAGAATTTAACATAATCTTAAAAATACTTAGAAAATAAATTTTAAAATAATATAACTTCCTCCAATTTTCGTAACATATATTTTTAAAAAATCAGTTAATAATTAATTTTGGTTTAATTATTCTCATAAAATAAATGGTGAAAAAATATATAACAACAAAAAATTTGAAAAATTTTAGAGAAAATGATTGAGTCTTCAAACTCTTTCAAACTATGTCGATTGGAGTTGACCAAGATAAACGATTGTGTTTAAATTTTGGATGTTACCTAAAAATTTTAAATTTTAAACAAACCTAGTCTTCGTCTTTGAGCCGATATTTGCTTGATATTCTTAAGTTTTTACTTCAAAATTACTTTTTCCACGTCGGGGTCTTGACAGTTGGTCTGCCGTGAAGTCAAGTTTTACTGGGTAGTACAGTATTTCATAGTCAAGCTCCTGAAGCTTTAGTATCAAACGACATAATGTGCAATTTGGTTCTTTTGCCTTTTGCAGATTTTAAGTAATTTTTAAGTAAGTATTTTTTTATGTCCAATACAGTGAATTCTCGATTATCGAGACCCACGATTATCGAGATTCGAGACTTTTTTAGCAAATTTTTGTTTCCCGAATTTTTCTAAACCTTTTACATGTAAAAAAAATTCGATTATAGAGACTAGAGTCTCGATAATATTTTAATTATCGAGACCTTTTTCTTTGTTAAATTGATACACATCAATGTAAATTTTACTTTTTTTTCGAGACTTAATTTTTTTTTTATTTAAGCAATTATATTATGAATCAATTTATCAATTATTCTATCAACTATCTTATACTTTTCTTTTTTATAAATTTCTTTTTTTATTTTCATACTTAATTATTAATTATATGTTATTTTCTTACAAAAAAAGGACATAACAAAAAAATCTGTTTCCGTTAAATTTTGATTTCTCTAAATAAATATAACATCAATTGTAAAAATATTTAATTAAAATGATGAAAGGACTTAAATAAGGATAAAAATAAAATTCGAAAATTAGAGAGAATTTAATCTTCAAAATAAAGTCTTCAATTTTCAATTTTGAAGCTAAAATATTTTTTTTTTTAATTTTTAAAATTAAATTTTCATTTTTTCGAGACTTTTTTCTAAAAATCACAAAGTCTCGATATTGGATTAAAGAGACAAAATTATCGAGACTCGTTTTTTTGTTTCCCAAACGAGTCTCGATAATCGAGAATTCACTGTATACTTTCTAATATTTGAAGATATGAATAATGATATATATAATAAAAATATGACATCATGTGACGTCATATGTCGAACTGTTACAAAACCTTTGCCAGAACTGTATATCAATAAACGCCTATTTAAAAGGCGATTTTAAAAAACCTATTTATTTCATATTCGTCTTTTTGAAACGGGAAGCTTAACTATAACATAAAAAAATAAATATGATAAATCAAATATAGTATAGAACCTTATAGAGAAATTTAGATTTTTCATCTTAACTTAATTCTCGCAGATTTTAAGTAGATTCTTTTCGCATTATTTTTAACATGAAATAGTAAAAAATCATCATTTTTTTAAGATTTCTATCAGATTTTTTTTTTAATCGAACTATATAATATACTTGTTATGTTAGGGAATTAGAGAATATAAAAACTGGATTTAATGCAATTTTTTATTTGAAAAAAAAACTTTTTTTTAAAATGAAAAAAAAATTGAAAATTATAAAACTCATTAAAAATATGAATTTTATTTGATTACTTCTCAGCAATTTTCCTTAAAATCAAAGTAATAAAAAATAAAAAGAAGCTAATTTTTTTCCAGAAGTAAGGTCTTTCATTTTTCAATTAAAAATTTCAATTTCATTTCGACTTGGCTTAGTATCAAATCTTTAAAAATTCAGAGACTTTTGGATTACCATCATTTTTTTTTTTTGGCTTTTTCAAATTTTTTTTCTTTATGTACAATTCAATAATACTGTTCTGCTGGCCGCAAATGAGAATTTCTTTTTTTTTTCCTAGATTAACTAACACAGAAGGGAGTCTATTAAAATTAACAAGAGGAGATTTTTGGATAATAAAAAAAAATCATCTCGAATTTAAATCGAATCGAACATAGCACAAGTCGATTCGAAATTGAAATTATTAATTGAAATTTGAGCAACCTTATTTGACTAGAAGCATAATATAATAATTTAATTTTAGAAAAAAAAAATTTTTGGAATCATCGACTAGACATTCTCAAGTTTTATTTACAAGCTCTTCAACTGGTCAATATAAGCTCCATTATGAAAATAGAAGTAGAAAAACCGAAATAGTAAGAAAAAAGGCATTTTCTATTTGTGACTAAGTTCATGCTCAGTTTGAATAAAAAAAAAAAAAATAATTTAAAAAAAAAAATTAAAAATAAAAAAGACTAGTTTGTTCGCATTTGAAAATTTGATCGAAACATTTTTGACTTGTTATTTTACTCATTTTTTGATTTGGAAAAATATTCGGAATTTTTTTGATTTGATCTAAAAATAGAAAAAAAAATAATTAAAATTTTGTTTTTTTAATAGAAAAAAAATTAATTATTTGAACGCATGAACGTAACGCAACATTTAAATAAAAACTCTGAAGCCTTTAATGGAAATGAAAAATTCCAAACAAAGTGCTTTCCTTAAACAAATACTTTGTGAATGAAAACATTTAGAATAAATTCTTCTTTAAGTCTTCTTTAAAACACTAAGCATATTACCTCAATTTAAATTACTTAAAAATTTTTTAAATAATTTTCTGAACACTAATTAAAAAAAACGAAAAATTTTGAGTATAACTGATGGTAACAGACCCTAACAAAAAATATATCAACTGACAAAAAATCTAAATATCTAACATTCAAAAACGATAAGAACATCTTGATTACTAATTTAAGTATAGGCTGACTAAATAATAAAAACGACACAAAAAACACTTTTTCAAAAATTTACCAATTCTTAATATTAAAATCTAAAAATCTCATTTGTATGGAATAAAGTCGGAAAAATTTATATTAACAAAAATTTACAATTTATTTTCTCTTATGGTAAAAAAATAGAAGTATTTCAAAAAAAGTTTCTATAGAAGTATTTTGTTTTGTTTTTTCTTTGTTTTATTGCAAATCACCCTAATTTTGAATTGTTTACAAAATAAAATTCAAAACTTACAAAAAAAATTGACTAGAAAATCATAAAAAAAAATAAAAATTTTTTTTTTTGATTTTTTTCTGTGTCTTAGTATGGCTTGTTGGCGTCTTTGGGACGTTTCAATTGTACCTTAAGACGTTTCATACCAATTTGAAAGCCATTCATGGCTTGTATAGCGGCTTGGGCTGAATTAGGATTGTCGTAACTGACAAAACCAAAGCATTTACTTTGATTGGTAGCTCTATCCACATAGACCTTAGCGCTAATTACATTACCAAAAGGTATGAACATTTGGGCCAATTCATTATCACCAAAATCACTAGGTAAATGATAAATGAATAAATTACAGCCTTCTGGTCCTTCTTTTTGAGCAGTTGGTCCAGTACCAGTGGCTGGAATGATTGCTTGGGCTAATGGATAAGTCGGATAAGCTATACTAGCATATTGAGGTATATATGTTTGAATTTGGGAAGCATCTAAACCATTAGCGGAAACAACTGGATATTGTAAACCGTTCGAAAATAATTCACCGGCGGCACCGTTTGGTTGTGAGCCGGGAAAATTAGCCATTGTTGGTGATAAGATTGTTGGTGGTGCACCACCAACTTGATTTGTACTAACGGTTGTTGGTGTTACAGAGCCATTTGATAGGCCATTAACTTGTGAAATTTGTCCGTTTGTTAGTGTTACCGGGCTTATATAGGCTCCTTGTGCAGCCGCATTCATTAATGCCTGTTGTTGAAACATTTGTGTATAATTACCATACGATGCAAATTGTTGTAAAATCAATGGGTTCAATAAGCCTAATGGTCCTGTTAATTGTTGCATTCTTCTTAATTGTCTTTCTTTTTCTGTATCTGCGAATTTAACTACTACACTGCTTGATGCGCCCTTAAAAAAAAAAACAAAAATCAAAATTAAAAAAATTCTAAAATAAAAATAATATTTTTCTCGGATTAGGATTTAATTGAGAAAATAACTTACTGCAAATGTTTGACTTCCGTGTATGTGGTTTATAGCTGATTGAGCTTCGGTATGTGTACTGTATTTAACAAAAGCACAACCTATAAATCAAACAAAAAACAAGGAAAAAAATTAAATTTATTTTAAAGGTAAATTTTTTAGGATTTAAAAAAAAAAAAAAAATAAATATAAAGATAGAGAAGAAATAATCCGATTTAAAAAAAAAAGTAGTCTTCTTCTTTTTTTTTCGTTGAAATTACGTTTAATAAATTGTAATTTAAAAACGGAATAGGCAAAAATTAAATTCCGAGATTACGACACTGGAAGTAATAGAAAAGAAGATGAAGAAGAAAAGAGAAGAAGATTATGATGATGATTATGAAGTAGTAAAAACAGATATTTTAAATAATTAAATATAATTATACAGGGTTTAGCTCAGTTATAATTGAGTTTTTTAATTAAATTTCTTCTTCAAAAAAAAAAAAATAAATAGATTTTTTTTATAAGTATTTAAATCTTGAATAATTATTGAGGAAATAATCGATACGGAAATATCCCTGATTTCTAGATTAAAATTTTTTTTTATGAAAAATTTTAATTTGATAAATTTTTATAATTTTTTAAATTAATTTTTTATAGAAACGTTTGAATTTAAATAGAACTATTCTTATCTAACAATTTTAAAAAAAGCGGTCTTAGTAAATTGACTTTTTTTTCTCTTTTTTGGCTCTTTAATGCTCCGATTTTTTGAAACCAACTCTGATTTATATTTTTATGTTAAAAATCCACTAAAAATAGGTTTTTTTTGATGATTATCTACAATCACAAAATTGTTCAAGAGCTAAAATTATCTTGTCTAAAAATTGTGACAATTTTCTTGAAAAAAATATGTGACTGGAACAAAGCAGGGTTTATTTTTAGTCTGAAAGTTTGGGTCCTTTAATTTTTTATATTATTTCTGGATGACAATGCAGGATGAAATATACAATTTTGCGTGAAAGCTTTACAATTTTGAGCTAGAAACAAGGGGTCGGATTCGAGGCGAGTTGTTTTAGTGTCGCTTGTACAGATCCGTGTTTTAGTAACACCAATATCTATTCAATTAACTAATAAAGATGTCGGTATATTTCAATATAAATTCCAGAATATATAGCTTTGAAAAATTCTGCTTTTCAAAAATTCAATAAAATCCTAATTTTAAAAAGACTAGAGTTTTTCTTTATTACCTTAATTATTCAATAGTTCTACTCGTAAAATTTGTGAACTATCACAATTTTTTTCAATTCATGCGACTAAAATAGCTTTCATTTATAACAAACTACCGTAAACACTCGATAGATAAACCAAAGTACAAGTCCAAGATTTGTCAACTTTTTATTATTTTAATGAATACTTAGTTCATAAAAATCAGAGACTTAAAATACTTTTCTGCATAAAAAAAATTATTTAATCAGAAATCTTTTACAATACCAGAAACGCTTTTTTTTTCTACAAGGTTTTTTCTGTAATTTAATTTTGACCTTTTTTCCAATTTGAGACATTTAAAAAAATTTAGTATAAGAAGCTGTATGAGAAAATAGACTTAATTATTTTGAGCTTTATACGAAAAAAAATTTTATTATTTTTATTCAGTCGAAAAATTTAATTAAATAAAATAGGCAACAAAATAATTCAGCTGAATAAAAAAAAATCACTTCTGGGATCTGATAAATAATTTCGAAAGCTTTATTTAAAAATTAATTTCTATTTAGTGAATTATGCTTAGCCATGTAAATAGTAGAAATTATTTTATTTTTTTTCTATCTGGAAATACAGAAATATATAAAAAAATAAAATAGAAAAAAAAAAAAAGCTCTTAAATATCATTAATTTCAGAGTTTGTCAGCAAGTGAAGGAAAACAAAGCGACAATATATATATAGCAAGAAAAGAAAAACTAAACATAATAATTCGGAAACAAAATTTGAGCTCGCGTGTGTCATTTTAGTCTCAAAAGATTTCAAAAAAAAAATTTAAAAAGAATAAAAGAAAAAACGATAAATTTAAACAAGAATTTTTTTTTTACTAAAACAAAAATTGTGGGGGTATTGGAAACTAAGCTTGATCGTGCTCTCTCTCTCTCTGTTAAATTGAGGAGGAAATATCTCTTATTTACTTAAAATAATACAAAAAGAAAAAACAAATATAAAAAATCTAATATTAAATTTTTAGTTTGAGTTTTTTTTTATAGAATTAAAATCCGAACAGAAATAAAAAATAGCAAAAATTTTTTTTTTGTTAATAATATTAATAATAACGAATAAAAAACATATTTTTTGTCGTTTTTACATTTAATTATAAATAACATTAATTATCGATTTTTTTTTGTTGTGACAAAAGTGGAAATTTCGTATTTATAATAAAATATGAATTTTTTCAAAAATAGTCATTTTTCATTGGAAATTTTGCCATTTTATAAAAAATTCTAAAATTGACCAATGAATTTCGGTTTTAAATTTCAACAAAATCCGTACTGGTTTGTTTAAAATTTTTGTTGTTGTTGTTGGGATTTTTAATTTTACCTTTACTCTCTCCATTTGGACCCCTCAATATAGTGCATTCTTCAATAATGCCGTAAGGTTCGAATATTTTGCGCACATCCTCTTCGTTCATTTGCTTATTTAGCATACCAACGAATAATTTTCGATCCTCTTTTTTTTATGGTTAAAAAAAATAATTAGACACCCTAAAAAAAGAAAGTCTTTTGAAATGATTCAATTTTTTAAGGATTCAATTTAATATTTAGTTTTTCTATGGTTGCCTTAGACTTGTTGATAACTTAAAAATTTAAAGAGAACAATTTTTGATGATTTTCAAATATTCGGTTCGTTTTTAAAGTTCTTTGAACTTATGAATATTCTACAAAACTGAGATGTTTAATTTGAATTTATTTAATATTAATGTCACTTTTAGATAAAATATCTCAAGAAACGTACAATTTAGATACAATTTTTTAAAGGTTTCTTTAAATACTGATCTAGTATTTTAACTTTTTCTATTAAATATCATACTTGCGATTTTGAATTTTTGATCAAAAGCGCCTCAAATTGGTAAAAACATCAAAATTTATAAAAAAAAAATTCCAAAAATCCTATTATTCCTTTATATTTTATAAAAACATTTTTAACTAAAAATGAAAAATAAACGCTTTTATTTTCATGCTCCCTAATTTAACTTTTTAACAAAATTGTGAATTATTTTTTACAAGCTGAAAAATAAAGCTAAAACTTAATTTTAATTCTAGACATATTTATACAATATTTATAAGCTTATTTTATCCTAAAACTATGATACTTCATCAATAGTGAAAGAGAAAAATTTATTGATTAAACTCTTGTAAAAAATTAACTTTAAAAAAATGCCTTATTTCCGTATTGAAAATAGCATGTTTTATTTTTTTTCTTTCTTAATTTTTTAAACCTTTCAATAAATTAATCAGGAAAATAGAAAAAAAGATTTTGAAATAAAACAGAAAAAAGGCATAAAGAATGAATAATCCTCGAAAAAATTTTAAGATAACCATTATTTTTTTTTTTTAAAAATTGAATCATTTCTGGTCAATTCTAAACCTTAGCAGCTTACCTGTTGTTGCTTGATAAGAGCTAGTACTACTCGTGGAATCATTTAGATTACACGGTTGTAATTTCTCATTATATTGATTACTTAAGTGATCAAATTGATTAATCATGATCATCATCGGGACAGAAATTTTAACTTTCGTATTTTTTTTTGTAGTTGAAAAATCGAAAATAAAATCGTTATTTTTTATTCATCTAGTCCCTACTTATAAAAAAAAAATAATGGTTATTTTAAAAATTATTCGAGTATAAAAAAAAAACCATAAAATAGTCACTGGAAAATAATATTGATTTTTGCCACTTATTTTATATAGAGAAAAAATATGAAGAATATGAATGTCCTTTGCTTCTAATACTTGAAAAATAATTTCGGGATTTGTTTCAGTTGTATGCTCACTTAAGCTTCTATTTTCGATCTTTGAAGAGGATTTTTTTGTCAAACAAAAAAAATAATAATGACCAACGGCGATCGATAATCATTAATTATTAAAGCACACACACAGTAGGACTTAATCCATAATTAACTACGATTGATCAAAAAAAAAAATCAATACTCATGCAAACACGCGCTTTCATTTTAGAAAACATGCAAATAAGAATGACATGTCCAGGAAGAAAAAAAAATTTTTTTTTTTTGTTCAAATCATACAGTTCAATAAATCGATAAGGAAAAAATCACATGAATTTTTTTTTCTAATTGCAGATGTCAAATTGTTGTATTTATCACCAAAAATCAATAATATCGATTTTTATTAACAAAAAAAATGTCCATTAAAAAAATATTGATTTTTATGATTATCGATGCATTTTGACTGGCACCTGCCTTTAATTTAAATAACAAAAATAAAATTCTTACTGATAACAGAAAATAATAAAAAAAAATGAAATAAATGAAAATTGAGATAGCCTAAAATCTAAATGAATCTTGATATTGAATTTCTAAATTTCCTAATGCTAAAAAAAAAGTGTCATTTTTTCTTCACTTGGGTTAAGGTACTTTTATATCATGATGAGTGTAATCTTAATTTTTTTCCATTTATCAGAGAATTATATTTCAGTATTTTATCCTCTTTTATCTGAATTCAAATTATACTGATAATTGCATTCGATTAATTATTTCAAGTAGTATTAAGGCGAATTAAGGAAATTTTTTTTTTTATATTTTGAAATATACTTATAATAGAAAATAAAAACGTTTTATGTCTTTGATAATTATGTTAGCTTTTAATAAAATAAGTGCTTCAAGATGTCGATATTGAACTAAACAAGTTAATCTTCTTGAAACCCAATTGATAATCTTTTTTAATCAGTAAAAAGCCTAATTCATAGCATATGATTTAGAATTCCCAACACACAAACGAAAAAAACAAATTGAAACGCTTCTATTCATATTGGCGCTTAGTAATTAAAAGGAAAAAGAAATTTAATGCTTGTGCTAGCTCTAGGCTTAATTTTTTTAGTCATAAACGTTTTAATGCTTTTTTTTTTATTTTACGAATATAGAATTTAAATGTTAAATTATTTATTTAAAAGATTTAACAATTGCCAAAAGAAAAATTTGAAATTAAAATTTTATAAAAATTGCTTTTATTATTTTAGGGCGAAAATTAAAAATCTAAAATTATTCGATTCTAAAATTGTTCTCTTTTCTGATATTTTTTCAAAATGCAGTGCGAAGGTTGAGCAATCTTTTTTATGAGAACTGGAAAAATCTGATTATTTTAAACAACTTTCAAGTGTTTATCACACATTCTTGATCCAAAAATAAGTATCTTAGAAAAGAAAAAATTACAAAATAACAAGTTTATTTAGTATATTCGAAAGATTATTCTAATACTGTTTTAATTATTGCTCCCATAAAATTCCTTTCTTTTTTTCCAATTATCCCGATATAAAATTTTATATTTAAAAAAAGGTCAAGAATAAACAAATAATCTCCGTTTTTTAGATTAAAGAGTGGTGGGTTCTGAATGCTTATAATTTCCCACTGAGTTTAGATCAGAATATATAAGTCATGAAAAAGGTCGGTTTGGTGTTAAAGGTTATTTATCACTTTTTATGTGTAAACAGATACACTTAGATTGCATGACATTGTGCGATATTGCATGCAGTTAAACCTAAATTTAATTTTAGGCGCATGCATCGCGTACCATATCACCCATGTTAACCCAACTCTTATGAATTATTTGAGTTGGAAACGATAATTTCATATGTTGATCATTAGTAACGATTAACCCAGAACTTATCCGTTCTTTTTGGTTTTTAGTTCGGTTTTTAAATCAAAGAATTAAATCATTTTTTAAAAATTTTTGCTTAATTTTTTACAGATTTAAATGCAAAGATACACTTTTAAGTGTAATACAATACACTCAAAATATTTAAAATAAAGTGACCCGTCTATTTATTTTCAGGAAAAAATAAATACTCTTTTCAGTGAAAAGGGTATTAATTAAAATGTGATGTTGTTTAAAATAAGACTTCCTCTTTCTAAGATAAACTTTTATAAAAAATTTTTGAACGATTTCATAATTGTTCTAAACTGTTAACAAGCAGTCAAATAAAGTATTTCATTTGGTCTAAATAAAAACTGAATTTGATTTTTGGTTAGGAAAACATTTGATGACTTATCGCAATTTAAAACAATTAATTGATTTATAAATTTCTTTACGGAATGGATAAATGAAAAAAATTTCTTTTTCAACTTCTTCCTAAAATTATTAAGTTTTTTTATTTTATTTATTCATTCTTTTCATTAATCAATTGCAAAAATTAACCCACATGACCAAATTTTAACACTTTAAAAATTGGTTAATTTTGTATAAATTAAAAAACTTATGCATTTTGTTAGTTTTAAAATTTCGATTTAAATCGATTATAATCGATTTTAGCCGATTTTACAAATCAAGAAATCGAATCGAATCGATTTTAAGATAAGTCAATCGATTAACAACACTACTTTTCACTCGAAATTAAATAATAAGCCGATACATCAAATAAATATATTAAGAATAAAAAAACGGTCCTTTTTCTTCAATTAGAAGAAAATAAATTATTCGAATTATTCTTGATTTCGAGTAAATACGGTAACTAAAAAGACGATTTGACTGCAGTCGACTTGAAATTTTTTAATACAGCATTTCTACCTAATTAACGCCGGACCGTATCCGAACCGTAATCAAAAGAAAAAATTATTTTTGATAAAAAAATTTTTTAGTTCGGTTCGGGTACGCTGTTAATTCGGTATAAATGCTGGATCAAAAAAAACTGTTTAAAATGCATTCAGCTTGCATCAAGGGTGCACGGTATGATAAAAAATAATAAAAAAAAACGTACTCTTTTCTATTTTGAATAATCGAATTTGAAATTTTTTGACCAACTGGTCACATAACAGGCAAGACCCAATTTTTCTTTTTTTTATTAAAAAAAATTAGTTAAGAATAATAAAATATTAATTCAAAATTTAGACACAAAATAAATTTTTGAGTTCATTAAAATTCAACAGTATCAGTTTTGTCAAATTTGGTCAAATTTTGGTTTGATATTCACTCGAAATGAAAATAGATTTATTATTTTTTTTTTTTTTTTTTATAAACAAAAAAAATAATTTTTAAATATATTTTTACTTTTTATTTTTATTTTAATGAATAAATGAAGTGTTAATCAATCTAGAAATAGATATGGGCACTAGCCTGTTGATTAACCTTGAAACTTGAACTTGAAATGAAAATAGATTTATTATTCGTCTGGCATGCTCATAGTTGTTATTCATCAAATTCAATTTAACTCTTAGTTTTTTCTAAAGTAAGTTAAAAAAGGATTGTCAAATGCTCTATTTCGTGCAAACAATTCTAATTTAACTACTCAAAAAAGTAAAAAATCTCAAAGCCAAAGTGCTCAGAATTTATCAAATTTCTTCCTAATAGATAAAAAAATTGAAGCTTAAGACATGTCGTGTTTATTTGAGTTAAAATTTAAATATGTCTTGAACTTATGATTAAACGGAAAAAATGAATGAAAATTTAAGGTATTTTTTAGTTGACTAGGTTTTTTACAGATATGAAAACTGGCTCGGCTTTAAACATATGATATCTTATAAATTTTTAATTACTTTAGAAAAATTCTTTAACATTCAGTACTTTCACGAATTATTGATTTTACCAGATTTGACGCATTCCAGTAAAATGCCAAATAGTAAAATTACCGGATTTTATTAAAATTTTCGCAATAAAAATGGTCAAAAAATGACAATTTTTTGTTAATTTTTCGAAAAATTAGTTGTTTTCATTTAAAAAAAATTTTTTAAAAATAAATTCCAGTTTTTACGTAAATTGTGTAAATTATCAGTTCTTATCTATTTATGCGTTTCTCAAAAAATATATTTTCAAAGGAATTAAATTGAAATTCACGTAAGATTCCGTAATTTTAATATATTTGGGTAATTTTACCAATTTTCACTTTTTAATTTTACGTAAAATTTTTGGGAAATCAGTAAAACATAACAGCACTGTCAAAATTTAAAACAAAAAAAAACTTGAATTCAAATTTAATTCTAAAATAAGAAAAAATTTTTAAAATTCCTTAAATTTTATTAATTAATTCCACAATTACACTCATGTTCAACCCACCAAAAACATGCCTTTAACACTTAAAAAGCAGACGCCAAAAAAATTGTCCGAAAAAATTGAGTAGTTGTCGATGGACAATTGTCCAAAAATGCAACGAGACCCGATGAATTAGAAAATGATCGATTCTTAGTGAATTATTACTACAAATAAATCCTTTATTATGATTTTAATAAACATTTAACCATTTTAAAAGAATATTTCTGAATTTAATTTCAGAAAAATATTTTGATCTTTTACTTGTTTGATCTTTTACTTGTTTGATCTTTTGAGGGTTTTTATTTGACAAAATTCAAGCGATTTTTTCCAGGAAAAATTAATTTCTTTATTTAAACTAAATTGTGTCTTTAAGTCTAGGAAAAATCTTTTTAAAAATTTTATTTTTTTAACTTTTGGCATGTGACATGTAGGTATGAATTGTTTCCGGAATGTCTCATTTTTTTTCAAGCGACTGAGCATCAAAGAAATAATTAATCGAAACTTTTGCCCAGTCATATTCAGAGATAGGGATTCGTGAAATGAGACTCTAGTCTAACCTTGGTCCGAGTCTTTAATTTTTTCAAATTAGGCCTCAGACTCAAAGTCCGAGTCTTTGAAAGCTGGCGACTCAGACTCGAGTACGAGTCATAAAATTGGCAAAAGACTCAAGTCTTTTATCATCATTTTAAATAGTAGAAGTTTTAATTGACCTTGGAGTGAAAACTTTCTTTGTAACATTTTTATTTAATCTTATTAAAAAAATTCTTTTGATGTTGAAATTTAATGAAAAAATTTCGTTATCTTCATCTTTTTAATTTTTAAATAATTTTCTCATTTTTTATTGTTATATTTTATTTTTTCATCATACGGATAAATTGGATTATCAATTACATTTTATCTAAGTTAAAGTCATAATTGAATTTTACAAACTCTGAAAAAATTTAAAAAATATATTTAAAAAAAAGTTTGTTTTTTATTAAAATGTTTTTATAAAAATCTCCTAATATTCTGTGAAAGTTTATCAAAAATGTAGATACAATACTGGTCATTTACTAATTCCAAAAATGATCGTTTATGAACGTTCATTTTCATTTGTTGTTAGTTTTCATGTGATTATTTTTGTTAACAAAAAAATTAATTTTTTAAATCCCCATTTATGAATCGTTCATTTTTAGAATTGGTGAATGACCAGTATTCTAGCCAAAATAAAGCATTCTACATTTTTAACAAAAAAAATTTTGAGACTCGAGTCTTAAAGACTTGAGTCGCACTTTTAAAACAGACTCGGACTCATACTCGTGAGTCTTTACAAAATTTCGAAAGACTCGTACTCGAGTCTGAGTCTCTAACGCCCCAAAGATTCAGACTCAGACTTGAGTCTTCTAAAATTTTGGGAGTCTATATCTCTGGTCATATTTGTTGAATAATTCTTAAAACTTAGGTTAGACTTCCTCCAACTGCCAATATTAAGATTATAATTATTTTTTAAGAAAAAAGTTATCAGAAAATAAATTTTTAATTCCGCGTAAAGATAAGGTAATTTACAAATGGCTTAGTGAGAAAAAACAGACTAAATCCAAATGAATTTATTAGTTTATTTAATTTCTACACAAAAATCACTTAGAGAAAATTCCTTTGGCTTTCTCTACTTAAACTTAAATTAAATTTTATCCGATTAAATTATTTTTCTCAAATTGCTAATAAAGCTACAAGTGTTTTTGTTGAAATTTTATTTAGTATTCTAAACCAATATTTTAACGATTTGTCTATCAATTAATACTAGTAAAAACTTGGCTTAAAAATAAAATCTTAAAAAATTTATTTTTTCATTTTGTTTTATTTTTATTTTTTAAAAAAAAATTCTCATAAAATAAATGATTTTTTTTTGTTGTAAATAGAAACTAATTTAAGATGTATCTATTTTTTAATTTTAAACCATCGGTAAATAAAGGAAAAATAGATAAACAAATCGATCTTATTGAAAAGTTTAAAAAATATAAATTGATCCCTAGTTACTCAAAAGTGTTTTTATTTTAGATTGAATCATTTCAAGAGCTTTGTTATTAAGAGCCCAAATTTTTTCTTTCAAACTTACCCTTTTGCATTTGTGTTGAAAATTGATTCATCTTTTTTTTTATTATTATTTTTTAAATGGATATTTTTGCGGTTATAAATAACACAATTCGTCGTACAAAGACACTAGGGATACAAGAACGGATAGACAAAATTTGTTACTAACCAAGGTCACAACACGATCACGACGGTTAATACAAAAAATTTCTAAATATTTTTTGCTCTGCTTCAGTTCACTTTATTTTTGTTTTAAACACAAAAACAAAATAAAAAAAAATCTAAAAAATAAATTTAAATTTGAATTATTTCGGCAAAGAAAATTTAAAAAAAATTTATATAAAAGCAATTCTTAAGTTAAATTTTTGTTTATCTAATGAACTATTACTAAATTCCTTAATTTATTTATGTCACTTTGTATCTGTTACAAACTAAGAATAACATCAAAATTAACGTTAGTATCGTGATTTATCTAAAAAGTGATAAAAATTATTTTAATAGAATTAAGCAAGTTTTTTAAAAAATCTTCAAATTTAAAGAGCAACTGTCAAAAATATTCTTAAAACTTAAATTTTACATGTAAATTAGAATTATTCGTAGTAAAAAAAACATTAGAAAACAGAAACTATAAACATATAATCATGAACATTTAGTTAAAATTTGTAAAAAAAAATAGGTTTAAAAATTAATGGACTAAAGATTTGTGGTTATAGGGTCTACCGAAGTGAAAAAAAAAATTATTTAATTTTTGCATAACTAAACTACATCATCTTCATTGAGGCATGTATCCGTTAGGTTCCTGTTTTTTCGGCGAAGAAAATTAAAAAAATAAAAGACATTACTGTTACTGTACAAAACGCAAATATTCTCTTAAATTTGGCTCGTTGGTTTACTTTTTCTAATTTTTTTTCAACTTTAGGATTATGTTTAGAAAAACCAAAATGAATAAATTGAAAAAAAAAGTTTTATTTTAAAAAATTTTTGAAAACCATTTTACATAAATCAGGTCTCGTATAAATATAAACTTCCAAACAGAATCAGTAAAAAGTCATTAAAAGAACAGTATATTTCTGAAAAAATGTTGACATTTTTTAAACATATCATAAGACGGTCTTAAACACCCCAATGGACAATGTCTTAGAACGTCTTAAACAACTCAAGAGTAAGTTTTAAACAAAAAAAATTTAGTTTATTTGTTTAAGATTATCAGAATTTTTGCTTAAGCAAAAAACATTGCCTTAAACATCTCTAAATTATTGCTCTTTGACTGTTTAAAATATCTTAAGATCCTCTTAAACAACATCTTAAACAGACTGTCAACTTATTTTAGAATTAAAAATTAACTAGACGAATTTTTGACAAAGTTATTTGTCAATTACACACTTAATATGTAATTGTATAAGTATACTCAAAAACTCTAGACATGTAGCTAAGGTTCCGCAAAACATTTTAGTCTTAAATGGGTTGAAAAGTTTTTATCGTTTGGGTAACCTTATAATAGGTCTAGAAAAATATTTTTCCGGTTACAATTTCATAAAATAATATTTAAAATTTTATTGTACATAAAATAAAAAAATTTGCCAAGACCCAATGAAATCTTTACTAAAAAAAGAACCTTAGGAATTTTTTTTAAATTTCAATTATCCTTTATTTTTGATGCTTAAAAAAAATTAGATTATTTTTTGATTGTTCAAATTTTTAAAAATTGAAAAATCTTTTTAGATACAATTTGTAATTTTACCCAAAACAAAAGAAAAAAGACCCAATATTAAAATAAATACTTTCTTCAAATTGCTTTTAATCTCTATTTGATTTTCTATATCAAAATTTAATTAGAATTTTTAAGATTCCTCTTTACTATTTATTCGTGTGTTCCTCAGTAATTTCAACCAAGAAAAAAAATTTGATTTCAAACTATTTTCCATCAATAACAAAAAAAAATAATCATAATACTATAAGAGACTTTCAAATTATGATTATTTATGTCCCACAATGGAGCATACAAAAAAAAGAGAAAAAAAAAAGAAGGAAAAACATTGACAATAACAAGCAAATAATTTTCTCTTTCAGAACTTATCGATCGCTGAATTTTTAAATAAGAATTAATGAAATAAAATGGAAATAGAAAGAAAAAAATATTTTTTTTTGTTATGTTTTCCCTGATAAATATTTTTTTCGCATCTAATCTCTTACCAAACAGTTTTTCTTTAATTTTTTTTCAACGAAAATCATGATGCATAAATAATTGCAATATTTGAATTATTTCCATTCTTTCTATAGTAAGTTTTAAAGAACAAGCGCAATAACAGAAAAATATTGTCAATTAATTCTTACAATAGTATATTGATTTGAAATAGGAGATGGAACTGATGATGATGATGACGTTGACAGAGAAACCTTAAAAAATTTAAGTGCTAGATAAGCAAATATTACCCGTAGAGAGAGAGAGAGAGAAAGAGAAAATAAACGAAATATGAGGAAATAATTAATTTGAATTTTGAGACTGAAGAATAATAAATTGTTGAATTTTTCTCTCTTTTGGGTTTTAATTCCAGTACTCTAGGTTTTTTTTGTGCTCAAAATATACAAATTTATTTATTTAAATTTTTGTTTTAATCATGCAAAATGATAAGGCTAAAACATATATTATTTTAAATATTGAAAATAATTCAGCTAATCAATATTTTAATTGTTTTATTTAATTTTTCAGAAAAAAATTTTAATAAAAAATCTCCTAAACCAAAAACAAAAATATAACTTGAACTTTTCATTTCATTAATATAAACTATATTTGATTAATATTAATTAGATTCTATTTAATTTAATCTTTATTTGATGAGTCAATGACAACCTAAAATAGTACTTGAAATTTCTCGCTACTTGATCACTTTTACAAGTTGTCACTTTTATATAATATGCGGCACATACTACTTTTTTCTCTAGTGAAAAAAAGCTCTTTTAAAAGATACTTTTTTCACTTGTATAAATTTATTAAAAAGTACAAAAACTTGCAGTAACCGCTCACTTATATCACAACTAATTTTTTTCACAAAAAAATGTTGGAACGGATTTCTTCTTATCTAATTCAATATAAATATTATTTCGTTAAATCACAATACTGGCTAAAAACACAGTTTTTTTTCGGAATACAATTAATAGTCGAAACACCATAAAGTCGAATCCATGAAAAAGTATACAATTAAAAAAAAACTATGTTCACTACGTTATTTTTCATGCATTTTTATGCCAGAAAAATAAAAAAATTTAAAATAAAAAATTCTGAATCGACTAAGTTATCTTAATCGAACTTAAGGCACTATTTTTTCAATTAATATTTTGTTTAAAATAAGACTTATAGAATTTTAATTTTGATTTTTGAATTCAGCACATAAAATTGCCATAGGACACAAATTTTTGATTTACAAAATCGGCAATTATGGGTAAATTTGGATTTTAAAAGTTGCTTAAGTTCAGCGTTTATGTTACAGAGAATGGTCTACTTAGAATTTATGTTCAATATATGAAATTGTAGAGAATTAAATTTAGAAACTTTCTATCAAGAGGCTTTTTTGATTTAATCCTTTTATTCAAATTTAAATGACAAAAAGTGGCATGGGTCCATAAAATTTTGTTTTTTTTTAATTTTTGGATGAGTATGCATGACAAAGGAAGCATCTGATCGCTTATAGAATACTCTTGGGTGAAAACTCGTGAAATTTTGAGATAGAAAAATTGTACTGTAGAATTAGCAAATTATTATTTAAGGTGAACAGGTTGACTTTTTTTTTTAAGAAAATAAGCTTTCTTTTTTGCTTGAAAAAAATATATCAAAAAACCTTAACGTAGGTCAAAAATATGATAAAAATTAGCCTAAAAAAAATTAAATTTTGATCACGGTAACGCTCACGCCTTTTTTTCTAAGCAAGTGCTGAAAATGTGCTTTTGAAAATAAGTCGACTTGACTAAATTAGTTTAGTTTTGACCCATCATTTGCTTTTTTAGATAGTTCTTTATTTAAAAAACGCCAAATTATGTGAACAAGTCTAATATTAAAAAAATTTGATTGGATTTTTAGAATTGCGAGATTGAACTGGTGATATAAAAGCTAATTTTTATGTTTAAATGTTGAAAACTTATCTTTATTTTTATTTAAAAGAAAAAAAAATGTTTCCAAAGGCTTAAAAAATAAAATAATATCTACCGGTATGTTATAAATAAGAAAAATTAATTTTTGTTAGGATTTTTGAATATTTCAATTTCAGGAAAAAAAATTTCAAACCAACAAACTATGCAAATGGTGCTAAAAATAAATGAATTAATTTTTAATTATTATTAATAACATAGTTAAATATATTTGAAATCTTTAAATTAGAAAACAACAAGATAAACAAACTTTTTAAAATTTTCCTCTCGAATAAATCCGAAGTTTTCACTCAAAACGATAGGGACTATTTTTAGGGGTTCATAAAGTCTAATTTTATTGCTTATAATAAAATAATTAATAAATAAATTTTTTTTTTCAACAAGCCAGAGACTGATTTTTGTTTGTTTTTTCAGTTTTTTTTTTAATTTCGATATGATGCTGTTAAATGCATTTTTTTCACTGAGCAAATAAGTTTGTTAAAAAACCAAACATATTTAATAAACAGGAGTAAAATATAATTTTTTTAAAAGATATGTTGGATATATGATATTAAATTTAAATCCATATAGACTCAAAAATTTCAACATGAAAGAAGTTTTACGTAAAATATACTGTTACAGAATACGACTTAATAAAAAGGTAAGTTTAGCTAGCCGCCTTAAGAGAACAAAAACACTCATCTTTATTAACTTTTTTAAAAATTTTTCGAATTATTTTTAAGGACCTTTTCATTCAATAATTTTTATACTAATTGTTAATAGAGCTAGTGACTCGAAATTTTTATAATGACTTGAGTCAAAGTCGAAGTCAATTGAACCTTACTGACTTTACTCGAATACCATTTTTATCACTAATGCAAAAGCGATGTTAAAATATTTTATACGCAAATCTGACACTAACTTTGTAGAGAATTCAACATAAAGTCACGCTCAACTTTAACATTTACATTACATCAATTTTTTGGTAGACTGGGTAGAATCACAACTGGATACATGCTTTTTAGAACCGTGAAGTTTTTTTCTGATAAAAGCGTCAAATAAATTAAAAACATGAAGAACAATATTTCTTAAAAATTCTGATTTAAAAAACTGTTATTTCGTTATCAAACTTTATTTCAAAAATTGCACAGATAGCCAAAACACTAATTAAAAAAAAAACACACACATTTAAAAACAAATCATCCTTTGAATAGTTTTTTTAAAATTCATATTCAAATTAAAAAATAAAATTGTTGAATAAGAAGTTGAGATTAAAAATAAATAGTCATTAATTTCTTCCAAAATTGTACAAATTTTACTTTGTTTAAAACATAAATTATTTGGAACATTGGACAATTTTTTTACTGAAATAAATGTTGACACACTAAAATCGAATAATTTAAACATAAGAATTATACTTGAGCTAATTAGAATTACTTTTATAGTCTTGTTACATTTGACTATAAATTTTAATGTATTTTTTTTATCACCAATGAAACTTTGCTTTGATTTCAATTTTATATTTTGTTTTAATTTAAAAATAATAAAAATCTCAACCATAAAAAAACAAATTAAAAATACAATATCGTTTAAAACATAATTAAGTACATAAAGAATATACATTATTATTGAGACAACTTTCCTACTTGTTTTAAGATGTAAATTTTTCGGTGCCAAGCCCGAATTAATAAAAAAGTTATTTCTGTCCGGATATTCGACATAAGCGTTCAAATCATACACATTTTCTTGAACAAAATTAATACCAGGATTAATTATTTTTTCTAAACTGGATATTAAAAGAATTGTAATGAATAAAATCAAGCTGATAATCGCTAAAGTTTTATCTCCTAAAACTTTTTTGCCTATGAGTAGAAACATACGATTTAAGGAAATTAGGAACAACATGAAATTAGAAAGAAATTTTATTATGTTACCTAAAGTATTTACTACTATAACATCAAAATATTGAATAAATATGGTATGGCTTATTGGAGAGCAAAATCTCGAATTTTGAGAAACACATTTATTCATTAAATGCATTAGTCTGATAATTACATAAGTAAGATTTGAAATTGAATTCATAAGCATTAAAAAAACTATGGTTAAATTCGAATTTTTTGGTGTTTTTTTCTTAATTTCAGTTGTAATTTTTTTCAAAACAATAATATTAATAGAATTTGAAGAAATGGCAAGAGTAAACACAATAGGATAAGTACATAAAATTATAAAATCCAATAATTCAAATAAGTAAAGTAGCCCTATTTGGGATTCAACAAGCCTAATTCCACGAGATGGCAATGAGCACAAATTTAATCTTTTCTCAAAGTCGCATTTTTTTACTAGAACTTTAAGATATGTTTTATTGTATGTGCAAAACTCGTAAATTGGATATTCTTTTCTATCTAGAATATATAAATTGTATCCAACAAGCCAAAGAACAGTACAAGAGCAATTTGAAATTTGTTGTTTTTTAAATACTGGTAGAATTAGCCTAGAATGTGGGAAGTTTTTAAATAAACAAAAAACTTGGTCTGTGAATATTTCAAATGATTGAAATTGTAACTTTACCACTCTAGCTGAAAAGTTTAATAAATTATCATCCAAATTTTCAAGATTAATTTTTATATCACTGTTGATCGGTTGCATCCAAGAAGTTCCACTCTCAAAAAACTTTAAAATTTCATCCATTTTAAGAATTATTAGGGAAATTTTAGTCAAATTTTTCAATGCATCTGAAGATATTTGATCCAAAATTCCATCGATTGTTAGAACTTCAAGTTCCTTGAAAACATGAGAATCCAATAAATTTTTTGTTAAAACGCCTTTAAAAAAATTTAATCCTAATTGTGATATATTTGAGTTTAAATTTGAATTAAGTGAACCAAGAAAAGTAATAATATTAGTTTTGATTAAATTGTTAGCAAGTCCATAAAAAATAAGTTTAAAAATTAACGAATTTTGAAATAAACATGGATTAGTTTTAGAATAATATCTAGCTGTATGTGCCATATATATGGTGGAAATATTTTTAAATAAACCAAATTTATTATTATTTGATAAGCAGTCTCCCTTAGTCAAAATCAAAGAATCATGAAACTGAATATATATATTTCTATATTTGTATATTTTAAGCAATGGTTCAAAGACAAAATTCGAATTGACTTGAATTCCATTTAGACTATGAAAATAAAATTTAACATCTGATGTTAGTAATTTTGAAGCTATTTTCAGATTAGAAAAGTGATTTATTTTAAGATTATCATCTAATGTTATCGAATAAAGAGGCCTCAATGATAGATTTTCAATTAAATTGGGCTCGAAATTAATACATCTGAAATCAATATCATTAAATTTTATAAAATTTATGATATCGACTCTTATTTTATTGATCTTGTATGTTGAATTTAAAAATTCATATGTTTTAGAGTCAGTTAAAGTAGATTTAAAACCACAAGTTTTAGATAAATTGTGACATGATACCACCAATCTTGTTATTATAATAATTCTTAAGCCAAGTAGGAATTTTCTTAGATTCATTTTTGAAATTATTTTTTGATTATTAGAGGCTTTCGATTTGAATGCCTTTTTATATAAAAATAGCTTACATGCCATTTCGGAAAATAAAAATAACAATCAAATTTAAAATACTTTTATTATTTTTGAAATTTAATACAATGGTATATGGAACAAATATTAAAAAAATGATGTCATTTATTTTTCGAAATCTTATAACCATCTATAAATTATTCTTTCAAGGCGAAATTTAGACCAAAAAATAGAGAATTAATAAATTTTTAATGTATTTTTTAATAAATATGTTACTGTCAAAATATACAAAGGGCCTTTTTTTAAAATGACTTTGACAAATTATAAAAATACATCATATTATTGCAAAATTTATGCTTAGAATTAATAGATTGATATGTCATTTTATTAATGTAAACAAAAAAAAATACATAATAACTCTTAATTTTAGAAGAAATTTTAACCACAATTGGTACATCTAAAATGTTTGACATTTTTTGAAAATTTGTCGTAGTGAATTTTTTTACACTTTACATATTCAAACTCAAATAAAAATAGCGAAAATTGAGTCTACTAAGAAAATATTATGCAACTTTTTGAAACTTGAGAAGTTACACCTTAAAAGGCGAAATTCGATTAAGTTAGTAAAAATAGACAAATCTATCAAACCTAAAAGAATTAAAATTTTTAAAGTAAAAGCTTTTTTAATGAAATAAAGATCTGATAAGCTAAAAAATATTTTTTCACGGCTATGTGAATTTCTGTTAGAAAAATAAAAACCGCTATAACTTTTATTGTGAGTTGGAATAAATTTATTCTGTAAATTGTACCAGAAAGTACACAATTTGTACATTTGTTATTCAGCCTCTGCAAAGTCTCTGCTAAAATTTCACAAAATATTTTCTAATCCTTTTTAATGACGTGTATTTTGCAGATAAATTGCAGAGAATTTGCAGAGGGTGAATAACAATTGAACAAATAGTTTCCTGTTTTCATAAGGTTATCAATCACCTTAAAAAAATGTCGATTTCTATAAAAAACGTCCTGATTGTTCAAAAATTAAAGGTTTATCTTAAAAAACGGGGTGAAAATTAACATGAATGTGCTGTAAGGTTAAATAAAAAGACAGCTTCTCATCAGTTGAAACAAACAGAAGAATTGTTAATTGAATTGTTAACTTAAATATCGGTCTGTTATATTTATTTATTTCTATTATTTTTTAAAAATTTCCTAATAATGACAAAAGCGAAAAAAAAATAGTTGTTTGAAGGTTTAGTTGATGATATAGAGGTGTATAATGAGCAGAGACAACCAAAAATGCAACTTTTCTAGGCCAAAAAATGCAAAATAAATGCGATAAAATTGCGAAAAAATGCAACAAAATTTAAATCGAAATTAGTTTTTAGGGCCATTCATAAAAATTTATCGAAACTTATTCATATTTTAATGAAAAGGACATTGGGGGCCAAAATCAATTTACTGAAATTACTTTTTGACCTATGATTTTTATATGTCATTTTAAAGCTTAGACTCTTAGAAACAATATTATGTAATTTTTTTGTCAGTGAGATGTTCCGTTGTTTTGATACGTTCATTTTAAGCAAACATACTTAAAATCAGACTTTTTAATTAATTGATTTTTTTGAAAATTTTTTAAACACAAGACTTAAAAAATTTTTGAATATTAAAATTTATCCTTTTTTCTATTAGGGAAAAAAAAATTTAATTTCATTTTGTAACAAAGTCAGAAATTTTTATTTAAAAGAAAAAGCTATTTTTCTAGTTTTTGTTAAAAATGAAGCCCCAACCCAGGTTTTTTTTTCTGCTTTAATGATTTATTCTAACGTAATTTTATGTGCTTTATAACATATCAAAAATTCATCCATGTTCATTTGCAATTGGCCAAAAAGAAAAAGGAAATCAATTTTTCAAAGATTTTTTAATTATCATTTTGAATGAAGTCAACTTTAATTCAAAATTATAAATTCAAAAAAATTTAAGAAAAAAATTTTTGATTTATTACTGAAGAGTCAATTTTATAATCTGTTATAGTTTCAGGCTTAAATTTTAACCTATCCTCAGCATCATTAATATTTTGAACAATTGCATCAGATTTAGTTTTCTTTAACGGCTCTGGATTGTTTCTTGTATAGCCTTGGAAATTGTTTCTAAGAGTCTAAGCTTTAAAATGACATATAAAAATCATAGGTCAAAAAGTAATTTCAGTAAATTGATTTGGCCCCCAATGTCCTTTAATATTTTATAAGATAAAAAAAAACATTTCTTAATAAAAAAAAATTTTAGTTTTCTTAATCTAAGTCATTATCCAATGGTATAATGTCATCATCAATTGTCGTTTCATCTTCATTTTCCTTCATAAATAAATAAATAAATAATATTAATTTCTTCGGTCATATTTTGGCGTTTTTCATCAAGGATAATTTTGTATTTTGTAAAAGCTAGTTCAGAGTCATATGAGCTTACTGGAGGTGAGATAGAATGGCGAACTTTAAATGAGAAAAATACTCTAAAGAATAAGAAAAAAACACTTTCAATTTTTTTTCTGGAACCAAAGTACTAAATTTTTTTTGATTGTTAGAAAAATAATTAAAATGAGATAATTGCATTTTGAAAGATAAAAACACACTCATATAAGAGAAAAACACAATTCGATAAGAAGCAAATACACTTTAAAATAAGAGAAACGAACCTTAAAATGAGAATTCAGTCCTAAAATTCTAAATTTAGCCATTTATTAATAAAAAAATTTCAAATTTTTCATTCTTAATGTGTTTTAAGATAAAAAGTCTAAATCAAATTTAAGGTTAAAATATTAAAATTCAATATTTTTGTTTCTCTTATTTAAAATTTTTGGGTTTAAATGTTGGTTTTCGAGGTCTTTCTATTTTTTTGGATTCTTGATTTGATCTTTATCCTTACCATTCAGAAAAGTCAAGTCCGACTTGTCAAGTCGTGATTGAATATCTGGTTTTTGAATTTTTTAATGCATTTAAAAACTTAAAAATTGCAAAAATTGATATTTAGAAAAAAAATGCAAAAAATGCGAAAAAATGCAAATGGATTTTTGGTCGTCTCTGATGATGAGCAGAGTTTTTTTTTATAAGTCAAAAGTTAAATTTGATCAGAACGAAATTAGTATCATTTTCTTGAAAACCATCCTTTCTTTACTATATTAATGAATTTCAAGTTATCGATTTGATTTAAAAGATAAGGTTAAAAGCAAAAAAATATTTTGAATTTGCATACAAAAAAAAGCCCTGATGATGAGACTTTAGCGTTTTCAAAAAAAATGAGACACTTTCTTGTAATATAGGCGATGATAAAGATAAAACAACTACAGCAAACTGATAATCAGTTAAAAAAATTTCAAGTGATAAAAAACTCTGTTTTATGTGGAATATTTGAATACACTCATTAAAAGAAAAAATTATTTATTGCAAAGTTGAGGTACTGTTCGAACAAATAAAAATTTGGAAGTAAGCAAGAATAAATTAAAGTCATTTTTAAGGAAAGCTCCAAACATTTATATAACGATCGAAACTAGGGCTGCACACTTTAAAAAAGAAAATTTGGTTAAGTTTAATTTACCATTTACTAGTAAAGTAAAGTAAATGTTCACCCTTAATCAAAGCATTTCAAAAACAAAAAGATTTAGGCGAAAATTGTATAGCGGAAAAAATACAGTAAAAAAATTTTTTTAAATAAAGAATAAAACTAGAAAGAGCAAATTAAAAAATTACCCAATATAAATTGTGATCTCATTAATGTTGTTGTAGAAAATCGCTAATATCTGGTAGACTTCTATTTATTTGGAAAAAAGCAAATGTAACAGCACTTCAATTATCAATTATCACAAATTATCGACCGGTTTTATTAACTTGTATCGCATGTTTAGTTTTAGAAAACATAATTAAAGATGCTCTTTTTATACATTAGCTTTTTCAATAAAAAATTTGATTTTAAAGGCTCAGCATGGTTTTCTTCCGAAAAAATCTTGTTCAACGAATCTTTTGTAAACCATTGTCTTAATATGAAATTGGAAAGGGTTTTTCTTGGCGAGGTTAGCTCGGATATTGGTGCGAAAGTGGAAAGTGGTTTAGCACAAGGCTCAGTATTAGGACCTTTATTATTTATCTCAAATTTTTTCTTTGGAAAATATACAGTAAAAAATTATTTGATATTACAATTTACTGCAAATAAATTCTAATAAAACATAATTTTTTTCTCAAATAATTAATTAGTGTCTAATAAATTCGAAATTTGTTTGTAAAAAAAAAAGCGTTCATTTGCCCTTTATAACCGATTCGTTATATATGGTAAATGAATACATTAGGAGAAATGAAATTTCAAGATTCACTTGGCCATTCGTAAACAAATTTTAACCTTAAATCTTTTCTTAAAAAAAAAAATTTGCGACGAATATTCAGACAAAGATTTGAATCCTTAGATCTATATAAACACATGCTTTTTTTTATTTTTAAATACTTACAAGTCATGCAAAATGAAAAAAAAGAACTTTAATGCAAAATTAACTATGCTTTCAAAAGTAAAAAAGCTTAATGCAGGTTTATAAATTTGAAAATTTCATTGAAATTTGCATGAAAAAAAAAATTATTTTTTATTTTAATTTTAATACTAATTGAAAACAATGTGCGCCTTGAAATGTTTATTATTATTCCTAAAAATTCAAAAAAATTTTTTTTCATTTTTCTTAGATTTTATCAGAAAAAATTTGAAAAATGGTTAAAGGTAAGAGATGGAAGAAAGGCCAGAGTAGCAGCTCTAATCCAGAGACTAAAAAGTATCGTGAAATGGCAAAAAATAGTCGAAATTTCTTTAACTTCGGTATTTCTGAGTCCAACGGCTCAAGTCAATTGACTCAAAAAGCTCTAGCTCAATTAGACTCGATGTCTATTGGCCACGATAATAACTTTGATTCTAAAAGTATGATATCTGATACTGATTCAGCTGACACTTTTAGATCATGGGCATCTTGTTGGAGTGATTGTACAAATGCTACATTTAACAAAGTCCATAGATACTGGAGATCAAATTCAGCTTTACATAAAGAGATCTTAGCTGTACTTGCTGCCATTACTGAAGTAATTAAAGAAAATAATGGTAAAGAAAGTGAAACTGAATATTTAGCTGCTTTAGTAAGAAAAATAAAAATTAAAAAATTTGATAAAAAATTTAAAAAAAAAAAACTTTAAGATGACTGGTATGGAATCTGTCGAAGATAACGAAGAATCAGTCTCTGCTTTTCTTTACTTGATAGCATTGTCAATTAAAAAGTAAACTTTGAAAAAAAATCCTCAAGTGAACTTTTACTTTTAATTTTTAATTTATAAGAGTACCAGAAAATGTTCTAAGAGCAAAATATTTTGATTTACTAAATTCATTTATGAAACAACTTGATAAATATGGAAAAGAAGGAAATAATGTCACTTTAATTAAATCTGTAAGTTGTAGACTTAGAATATTTATAAATTTTTGAATTTTTTGATTTTTGTTTAGTGTTTAATGTGTTTATGTTGGTTATTGAAAAGTCAAGATCAAAAAATTTGGGACAACGAAAAAACAGTTAAATGTTATTTAGAGATATTAAATTGTATTACTCATGATAAACCAAAGATAAGAAAATGTGGACAAGAAGCAGTTCGATTAATAATTAATAGTTGTAATTCAACAGAGTCTGTCGATATGTATAAATATGTTGGCTCATTGACAGCCGAATATTGTTTGACTTTAATTAAAAATGCTGACGAGGACTCTGAAGCGGCCAAGAGTGACAAAAATGCCAAGAGAACTACAGCTAATCAAATTGTTTTGCACGTTCTAAGCTTATTTAAATATATTATTCATCATTTTGATCTAAAACAACTCAAATCTATTGGTGAATGTCTTTTTGGTTTAATGATTTCAAAAGATTTGGTAATTTTAAAAATATTTTATTAATTTTATGATCTACTGCAAATTAAATCGAAGAAAATTTTCTTTTGACATTTAAGAAATATTTTAGAATTTTTTCATTTAAATATTCTTTAGGAAAGAAACCAACACTTATTTTAAGAAATAGTTATAAAAAAAGGGAGTAATTTTGTCATTCAATAAATCTTCCTGTTTTGAACAATATCTTATTCCGTATAAGTTACTTTATGATACTTTTGTCACGATTCGTGAAATTTTTCAAATTTTATCTCGTCACGTGATAAAAATTTAATAAGTATTTTTTAAGAAAACTACTTTAGTAACGGTAAAAAGAATAATTGGAAAAATTATTAAAAACTCGCACTAAAATGTAAAATACAATTGATTAGGTTCCCAACAGACTTTTATATGAATTAAAAACAAGTTGATACGAAACTATTATGGTCCCTTGCTCTTATTCTCTTATTCTAAAGGAGAGAATTTTTCAAATTTTTTTTTCGCTCGTACCTAATACACAATTCTATTTAAATTGTAAAACACTACTCTTTTTTAAATTAGTCGTTAAATCACACAATGATTTGTAGGATATTCGTTTTAAGGTTCGGGATACTTTTGTCACGACATGAATCGTGGAACCGTGATAAATTTATTTTTATACTTTAGAAAAAATATAACGAATCGTTATTGTGTGATAAAAGTATACTTTTATTTTGTAAAATAAATTAGCAAGTATAATCACTAAAATTTCGAGTCCGAATCTTAGAACTGTGATCTTATATTCTTTTTTTTGAGTTAACCATATAAATCAAAACCAGGAAATTTCTTTACCAACCAACATTTTGTTAAGGTTTTTGAACTTTTTGATCCATTGACTATAACCTAAATCAATCAGCTTTTAACCAAGCTTTTTTCATAAAAAAAGGCAAAGTAAATTTTTTGCAGATTTTTCAATTTTAAATACGCAACTATTTTTTGGGTCTTTTGAGAAAAAATTACAAAAGTAAGAGTCTTACTTGGACCTACAAAAGTTTTGTAGCAAAGCAACTTGTTTTTAATCCTTAAAGATGTCTGTTTGGAACATAATCAATTTTATTTTCCATTCTAATGAGAATTTTTTACAATTATTCCAATTATATTTATTCCAGTAATAAAAGTAGCTTTTGAAAAATACTTTTAAAATTTTTGTCACGAATCGTGACAAAAGTAACCGACTTGCGTTTTAATAGGCTATAATATAATTTTTGACTATTTTTAAGAAATTCCCGAATTTAAATCGAAGATCACTTAGATAAATGAAAAAATAAAGGATATTCGAAATTAAAAGGGAAGTTTAAGTCGGACGTTTTTGGGCTGAGAAAAAATCTTTGTGATACTCAGTGGTAATGTGATTCTTTTGAGTATTACTAATTAAATTACCTTTGAACATTTTTTTTATTAAATTTTATACCTTTTATTTTATGCATTGTCTATAAGACTGAAATAATACATAAAAAAAATTAGGTTGAACCAGATCCAATTAAGCTAACATTTGAGTTAGACTTTAGTGTGTTTTTTTGTTTCTTAAGTGGGAACTCGAACTCTTTACTCAACTAGGTTTGTTAATTTATTCAAATTCAAAGGTCCTCCATCAAACGACTTGAACCACTCAGCCAATTAAGTTGTTTTACCTATGCTTGCTTAAATCACCTATATATAACGAATAAAAACTAAAGTTGTCAAGAAAAAAAAATGGCAAAAAATAATTTTTTTTTTTAAATGGCAAATTACATCCACACCCCATTATTTTGAGGATTGTCTGACTTTTCAGACCTTTATTTAGTGTAAGAGAAAAATTTGACACAGAGGTTTCCTTTCAAGGAGGAAGGTCCCTCCTCGGTCTCGAGTGTCAGATTTTCTAAAAAAGTACCTTACGACGGTAGTCTCATAAATTTCAGATATTTAAAATTATAACTGATATTTCAAATGTAATAACCACGACTTTCCTTTGGCTTCTATTGTTTATGTTTTAATCATAATATTAAATATTATTTGATATTCTAAAATTGGTTAATTTTGAACACTTTGTTTTTTTTTTATTTTTTCTTCTTAGGGAAGTAATTAAATTTAAAAGACAGAAAATCGCTAAATTTTCTTACTGCAATCAAACGCCAAAATTTAAAATTAATCTAAAATCTTGTATAGTTTACCTATTTAGATATTTTCTTAGATTTTTAAAAATTTTCATTATTAATTTTAAAAAAAGATTGATTTCCCTTAAAATTTTGCTATATTATTAGTGTGATTAAACGGGTTATTAGAAAAAAAAAGCAGTCTCTTAAACTTTTGAATAAGGCTAGAACCGAAAATCTGGAAAAGAGTTTTAACTAGATACAATTTTTCATAGAGTTTTAAAAAAATTGCATTATTTAACTAAATAGATCGTAAAATTGTTCGAATTTAACATCTATCTTATCTAAGCTGATTAATAAAATTTTTTAATTTTAGATGATTATATCAAATTGCTATCAAATTTTCTATCAATTATTTACAACACAAACGAATTTTTTAAATTGTGACCTTAACGCTCAAATTATGAATGTAAGTTTTAACTAAAACCTTGAAGAAGTGTCAGTTTTTTTTTAACGATTTTTTTTTAATTAGGCATTTTATGATTTTCAACCAAGTGAAAATGATCCTCAACAAATGATTGGTTGGCTAGCAGTTATGGAAACAGCGATTAAATCCTTAAACCGTTTGAATAAAGCCCTTTGTCTTAGTCATTTGCCACGAATATTTCAAACATTTATGGCAACATTAAGCTCATCACATCATAAAAATGTTCATGTTGTTGTTACAAATTGTCTTAGCAGTATACTAGAACAATGTGTTCAAACAAATATTGATTTATTTGTTGAAGACTTGAAAAAACATGAAGACCCATCGAAATCTTTACTTCATAAAATATTTTCTCACATTGAATCGGGTTTAAGTTTTCAATATCATATGAGTTGGGTATTTGTTATGAAAATTCTAGCCAGTGCTTTTACTTGTTTTAAAAATAAGGAAACTTTTCCAATTGTTGAAAAATGTTTAACTTCTTTGGCTAATTTGAGAGAAAGCGAACAATTTGATTTTAAAAAAGAGGCTGATGTGGCCATTGGTAGAGCTGTTCAAACATATGGTCCAAAATTAGTCATTGATTCAATTGATTTAAAAATAACTGGAGACGAGTAGGTTCTTTATTTTTTTTTAAATTAAAATTTGAAAAAAAAATTTTAGAGGAAGATGCCCTAATCATATACCCCAAAAATATTGCAAGATAATATATGTCCTTCGTTCTACGCAAAAAGCGTAGAAGGAAATAATAAGTAAAAACTCATTTTCATTTTCTTCCTTCCATTCACTAATTCCAAAAATGAACGTTCTTAAACATTCATCTTTCAAATGAACTTTCAATTACATTAATTTGCAATTTTTGTACAAGAATACTAAATGAATTTTTTTTTAAATTAAGAACTACTTATGAGTATACAAGAAGTTGGATGCTACCCCTACTAAAAGACTACATCGAAAAGACCGAATTGTCATTTTTTGTCAAACGAATTATTCCATTAGCTCAAAAATTAAGAGCCCGATACGAATTATTCAAGATGAAAAATCAAAAAATCGAAGCAAAAATATTCGAAACCTTACAAAATCAATTATGGGCTCTCCTACCTGGTTTTTGTGATTTTGCCACTGATTTCGAAGAGGCTTTTAAAACCCTAGCAAAAACTCTTGGTGAAGTCTTGGAAAAATGTCCAGACTTAAGAGGATATATTCTTCAAGGTCTAAGAACTGGTATAAATAGAAGTACAGAAGAAGGTAAAGCTTTAATGGCAAAATATGCCAAGAACTATTTACCTATTATGTTCAATATTTATACGACTGAAATTCGCTTGGATAAAGATCCATCAAGACAATCTTTAATCGACACAATAAAATGCTACTTGAGAATAACTGATAATGACTTAATTAATACTTATCTAGTCCAAGCTATGAAAAATTATGAAATTCATTCTAAAAAACATGAAGAATCAGTAAAAAATTCAAGTGAACAAAAAAATAATCAAACAGAAACAACTCAACAATCAAAAGTTGTTTTTGACTTTAATAAACAACCAAGTAGTAATAAGCAATCGATTTCACATCTTGAATCCGAGCCATTTTTATTTGCCAAATATAGTTTTTTGGATTTAGTCGCAATCTTGGCTAAATATTCAAATGATCAAAATATTCAAAATATTTTTGAGGCGTCTATTCAAGCCATTTCGGACAAAACAATCGATAAGACAACACAGAAAAAATTTTATAAAATTCTTGACTCGATTTTGTCGAGTGGTAAGCCGTCAGGTGAAAAACAAAATGATATTATATTCAAATTTGTTCAATCGAAATTTGAATTGATTGGAAATTTTTTTGTTAAATCATTAACTGAATGTAATTCAGCAGCCAAAGTACCGAGACTTAAGTGCTTATTGGATCTTATGGATTATGTACAAAATTCGGAGCATAAAATATTTTTGAAGCAAGTCTTGCCTGAAATTATTTTGTCTATTCGTGAAATAAATCACAAATCACGTGAAGCTGCGTTTCAACTCTTAAATTCAATGCTTAAACTATGGCAAAAACTTGGACTTGAAGCTCAATCACCTATCACTGAAATCGGTAACTTTCAATAATTTTTTTCTCTTAAAAAAAAATTTTGCTTAGTAAATTGGCTTTTAATTATTTGAGCTTACAAAATTTCAAGTACAAAAATTTAAGTTAACTTAATAGTTGTTTATAGAGGTTCTTATGAAGATTGAAGATGGAAAGACAACTTTAACTAAAAACAAAGTTATTTTTCATAATTTTGAATTTTAAGATGCTAAAGAAATAGTAAGGGTCATAAGAACCATTTATGCTTTTACTTGTCGTAGACGACTTCGTATAAGAAATGTTGGTTGAGCTATTAAGAATGTTATCATGTAACCTACTTTATTTATCTGATTAATTGACTCTACAGGAAAAAAACAACGGTGTATTCCAATTTTAAAACTTTCCTATATTTTAACCTCTAAAAATATAATGGATAAATAATATCAAACTGATATTTTTGACTGGCTCTTTTTGCTTTTGTGATCAATTGGTCAACAAAAAATTTAATTATGTGATAGTCTATTTGAGTCTTTTTGGGGCTTTCAAAAGTCAGCTAGGAACCCTCAAATATTTTGCCTTTTTGACCTATTAGCAATAATTTTACTTGTAAAATTTGTGATCGTTGAAAGGAATTTTTTAAAATGATCAACTAACAAATGATGCAAAAATTTTTGTAAATTGGAAAGTTAAAATCTTAGAAGTGTTTTGTTTGCAGAAAAAAATTTTTAATTTCAAATTTGCACAACATTAAATTAAAATTTGACTTACTTGACTTTTGTTACTTTTTGGCTTTCGACTAGTGTTGGGAGTCGACTCGAGTCGACTCAAATTTTATTCTTTACGCAAATTCTGGCAAAAAATTCAAAAATGCTCTTTTTAGGTCATATTAAAGTGTAAAATCACATACAAAACAATAAAAATCAAATTTTCAGTTTTTTGCTTAATTTCGATGGGCTTTGTTTACAATCTCCTTTTTTAACATAATTTTTTTAGTGTTTTAGTTTAAAAAAATTATTTTTAAAAGGTGTTTTACACTTATTTTTTAATTAGGAAATTTTTTTAATTATTATAAATTATCGATTGGAAGTTTCATTCTAGCAATTTTTTTCAAACGACTCGATTCAGTGGTCAAAAATCCTAAAAAAATTCAGTCGACTTGGACTTTTTTAAATTCGGCTATATTTAAAAGCTTTCCGTGACAATTTTAAATGATTTAAAAGGATTCAATTTTAATCATTAATTGAGGTGCAATTATTTATCAACTTGAAGTTTCCAGTCAAAAAAAGCCCAATTCTTACTTGGTAGAATTACGATAAGAAAATTATTCTAATAAAAAATTTTAAATTTTAGATTCATTGAATGAATTTTTCCATTTGGTAATGGTCGGTTTAGCTGGTTCAACAAATATGGTCTCATGTACATGCTTAGCCTTATCATCTCTAACATTCGAATTCAGAGAAAATATTTCCGGTAGTCTTATCAAAGATCTAATCGATACATCTTGTCTTTTGATTCGATCAGATAATAAAGAAACAGTTCTGGGAAGCATGAACTTGCTTAAAATAATGTGTTCAGCATTTCAAGCGCCAACATTGGGTCAATATTTGGATCAAATATGCGATGCCATTCATCACCTACACGAAAAACGTCCAAATATAGAATCCGATTCAAAACAAAGTATCAATCATTTTGCCGGCACAGCGCCAATCACTAAATCTCAGCGAATTAAAACCCTAGTTAAGTTAACCCTTAAAAAACTAATGAAAAAATTTAGTTATGAAATTTTACATGAAAAAATATTTTGTAATGAAAATAGACCAAAAGCCGGTGACATGGACTTGGGTGAAAAAAAATTTGTTTATTTAAGTAGTGCTGTTAAACAGGGTTTGGAAAATTTATTGGGTAATTTAAAAAAAATGATTGAGAAAGAAAAAAAGAAACGATTGGATGATGAAAAAGCATCTAAAAAAGCCGGTAAAACAAATCAACTTGATCTTGTGTCAATTTACACGACAAATACTCATAAAACATTTGGTAATAATATTAACGAAATTGAAGATTTATTAAAAGAATCCGAATCTGAGGACGAAAGTGTTCATCAAGATGCTAAATCAATGAAATCTTCGAAAACAAATAAGTCAGCTAAACAAGCTGAGAAAAAATCACGAAAAAAAGATGATAAATCTTCAATGGCATGGTTACAAGAGAACGATGATGAAGATCCACTTGATTTGCTAGATCCAATGGCAATTAAACGCGTTTTGTCAACTAAACCATTGACTAAAGAACAAATTGAAAAGAAGAAATCACGTGATTCTAATACTAAAAATAGAGGATTTAAATTGAGCAATGATGGCAAGTTGATTATTGATGATTCAGATGAAGAAGATTCGGACCTAGATAATGGAAAGAAAAAATCTAAAAAGACTAAACAACCAGGCGAATTGGAGGAAATGATGGATACATTGTCTCTTAGCAAAAAATCAATGGCTTTAAGTAAAAAATCAAATAAAAAACGTATGATTGGTTATGAGGACGATTCGGATATAGAAGATAATAAATCGAAATTTTCCTATAAATCAGGCGGTCACGGTATCCATCGTAATACTGAAAAGAGTAAGAGAATTAATGATTATGGTTCAGAGTATAGAGCCAAAGTAATTTTTTTTAATTTTTATATTATATTAAATTCAAGTAAACTCAAATTTTTTTTTTCAAATTTATAAGAAGGGCGGTGGTGATGTTAAAATTAAGAATAAACCAGATCCATATGCTTATATTCCATTCAATCCGGCTAAATTGAATAAGAGAAAGAAGGCTAAGTTACAAGGCGAATTTAAAGGTGTTGTTAAAGCCGCTCAACGTGGTGCCCAAAAAGGATCTAAAAAAGTTAAAAGATTCTAAAAAATTTTTGGGATTTTAATTAATAAAAATATTCTAAAATATTATTCATATATCTTTTTAATTCCCAATTCCGAATGATTTAATTTCAACAAAAAAAAATCTAAGAATTCTCTTGTGAAATTTCTGATCCTTAAGATGAAAGAGCTCGTTGGTGAAAACTAGATAAAAGTGTATGTGCTTTTTCAGTTTATGTCTTAATGTCAATAAGTTATTGAGTATTGTAGAAAAGAAAAAGCTCTCTTTAAAAGCTAATCTTCTTGCATATTTCTTTTTATTTCTCGTTTTCCTTGAATTTACTATTAAACCAAGAATGAATATTTGATACAAAAGAAAATCAATTTATTAAATTTTCAAATTTGTTTTGTATCTTAATTCTTAAATTCAGAAAAAAAAATACTCAAAAAATGTACCAGATGAGCCGGATTTGGGCTATTACATGGCAACATGAAGTTTAGTACTGTAGTACTATAGTACTATAGTACGATAAGGAAGGAATTAACTTGATAGACAGAATTTTTTACAGCGTGTGTACAAATTTATGTACAGCATGTACATGAAGATTTTTATAAGAAAACCTTAATTTGTTTTTTTTTAAGTGACCCCAAAGGTTAGAGAAAACATACTTAGGTAAAACTTTTTATTTTTTTTTTATTTTGTAGTACGATTTGTTATTTTTCTTAAGGACATATTTGTACATCATGTACACTGATTACCTAGCTTAATTTTCGATAAAAAATATTTTCATCTCAATAGTACTGAATAGTACTATTCAAAGTTTTAACAAATATTTTTTTTTTTTTTAATTTTTAGAATAAGATTTTCTTGACGAATTAAAAAATAAAATCGTACTGAAAAGAAAAAAATTTCTAAGAATTTTTATTATCTATTTAATGAATAATAAATTTAAAATTGAAAAAAAATTTATAATTTTCTATTCTAGTAAACGGTAATAAATGACGCAACTAATTAACCCGGTAAATTCTTTAATTTCGTTCATGCTCCCTTGTAGATGTTATTTAAATAAAATATCCCAATAAAATGATCAATTTTGTCTAATTTTTTGAAAGCGTAGATACACTTAAGTCGAAATTTTCCTGAATCAAATTCACATTCTTGAGGTATTTTTTTAAAATCCAACTCTGCGTTAGACGATTCTAAAACTAGCCATAATGGTTTGATTTTTCCAACAAATCCAATTTTTAGAGAAAGTTTATTTTTACATTCTCTACAATCATCATCAAAATAAAATTCTCCTTTTGAGTTCAATAAAAATTCATTAGATTCCGAAAAACTCTCGAAAAAACAAAATGAACATTTTTTTTTGTTTGTATAAGTTTGATTTTTCTGCATTAATCTTACGAAAAAATCATATATTGTCCCTAAGCAGTTAAATGATTGCATATTTCTATCTAATTTAAGAGCCTCAGTTAGCCATACAAATTTTGCTCTACCCCAGTCATTTTTGTCAACCAAATCAAAAATTTTCTTTAAAATAGCATAAATCTCGTTATTTGAGGCAAGAGAGTTTATTTCTAGTAAATATTTTGAATCTTGGTCGATTGTTTGCCAAATAGAATAAAGAAAGTAGTTGATTGTGCACGCATTAAAAATTTGTACAACCTTTTTACCTCTTATTTCTTTGAATGAACATGAATTTGTTGGTAAATGAAAATTTAAATGTCTTAAGTTTAAGTTTAAACTTTGTTTAATATTTAATTTATCTTGCTCATATGAACTTGCTTCGGAACAAGATCGAGATCTAGATTTTGAAATTTTTTTTTTCTTTGTATCGACGCCTTTTTGTGATTTTTTTGGAATTTTGTAAGAGTCATAGTAAGACTTAACAGCTTTTTTGGGCTTTTTTTTATCACCCCAAACGTCTTTAAGCATCGAAATCGGCATTTCATCACAAAAAAAATCGTTTTCCAAATCATAAGAGCTTCTGACTTTATTTTTAAAATAAATTTTGAACAAATTTCATGCGGTGAGCAAGAATTTAGTTTCTGATTTAATATACTGTGCTTGATTATTTTAAAATTATTTTCGACACTATTATTAGTTATTCGAGTAGTTTTTTCATCTTCTTCACCAACATTTAACATCACACCTGACCAAAGTGGCATTATAAACATGTACTTGAAAAAAATTTCCAAAATTTCCATGTTGTAAAATTCATTTTCACACAAATTTTCATTATTTTGAGAAATTTCATTTTTCCTTAAATTTTCTAAAGTTTCTTGCCTTACTTTTTCGAAATGCTTAGTAAAAGGACTCCTTTTTCGGATTGAATTTTCAACTTTTTCTATTTCATCAGGCACATCTATTTTTTCCTCACTTTCATTCTCCTCGGTTTCTTCTTGTTTAACTTCTATTTCTTTTAAAACTTCACGTCTTTGCTCCAAATTTTCTAAAGCGTTAATGACTATTTGATTTTTCTTAGGAGATGACATTATTTGAATAATGTTAACGAACAAAAATTCAAAATTTGTAAAAGTTGTACAATTTTGAAGCAGCGAGAAAAAAAAAGTAAAAGTTTCTGCGATATCTTTGTGAAACGATTCTTTTTTTGATTTAATTGAAATAAGCTTAATCATATGGGAAGCACATAAAAAGCTTCTTAATAAACCTTCTGGTAGCTCTTTTTTTTTAGTTAAATAATCAAAACAAATGCTCAGGTATTCATCTATGCTTAGATAATTGAATATTTTTTGAACTGCATTTATGAATGTGAATGAAAAATCAGTTACTATGCCAAACGGATACAAATTTTTTTTTTCTCCATATAAAAGCATATAGCTAAGACAAGAATTTAAACAGTTTTCTACTGTATGGCCGAAATTTAAATTAGAGAAAAAATCAAAAATAGAAAGAACAAGATTTTTTGATGGATCATCAAAAACCATAGAATAGAGAAAAGGCTTTTTTTGATTTGGAATTGGCTTAAGTATTGATCCAGTTGAGTCGAAGTACCAAAATGATTTTTTGTTTTTTTTATTATAAGTTTTCCAAATTAAAACCTTTTTAGAACACAATTAAAATTAACATTGATAGCATTAGTTTTTTTTTTATTTTACCTGGGTTTCACACATCATAATTATAATAAATGGATCTATAGACAGTGACTGAATGTACCCTTTTAAATGTTTGCTAGTTTTGTCTAAGTTAAAGAAAATTTTTTTTGAAGTATAAGCATCTTGAAAAACATTAGGATCAATTTGATTTTTCTTTTCTATTTCATTCTTAATTTTGCTTAAAACATTAAGTTTCTTGATTTTTGAGTCAACTGAAATTTCGTTTTTTAGTTGATTTATTGAATCTGAATGATATGTATTTAAAGCTCCTTCAGATAAAACCTCTAATGCTTTTTCAACCCGTTTAGACCCATAAAAAGTTTCTGACTTAGGCTTTAATTGAGCTTCATGATTCAATTCTCCTTCGATTCGGCATTTAAAATTTACATCATCCTTATTTTCAAAATCCCACTCTTCAATTTCAAAAATAAACCTAAAAATAAGATCAGAATAATTTTCCCTTTCTAAATTATTAGTTTTTTTCAAAATTTATTGTACCTTAAGCAGCCATTATTATTAAAATCATATATACCTCTCCAAAAGCATGAGTTTTTCCTGGTACCAACTCGAAATGCATTATTGAAATGCTTTAATAGGCATTTTTCATTCATTTTTTTAATACATTCAGAGAAAAAATTCGATGATGAACTTTCAAGTTTGGTTTTCTCAGAATAATTTTTTCTACCCTGATATATTTTGAAAAAGTCATCAAAATGAACTTTAAATTCTAAAACATACACCTAAAATGAAATTTTTAATAAGTTTAAAAAAAATCAATTTTTTATCATTAAATAACTTTTTCTTCTAAGGATTTTTTTTTTCAATTATTTGAACTTTTACAGAATTCGAGTCTTCTAGATCGTTTATTTCCTCGGAATTTATCTATGTAGAAACATTCCAGTTTTGTGGCAATATTCACCATTATTAACCTTTTTAGTTAGCTCGTTGTAAAATGTTCCTGTCTTTCGACTCAAATTTTCCAAAACATCAGATTTTCTTAAACTTTTATTTTGTTGCAAAACATTGATAATATTATTTTTTAAAACAGGTGTCTCAATCTGGAATTGATTTTTTTCAGACATGGTTATTAGTTTTATCCAAATATTATTTTATTTTTAATTTCTGTAGAGAAAAAGCTTAAATAGATAAAAAATGTTTAAAATCTCTCTCTATTAAACTTGGTACACATAGTACTATTATGAATTCAAGACGTTAATTAATACCAGAATGAAGAAAAAATAAAATAAGAGTTTTTTTTTTATTTTGTTTTGAATAGTATTTCTTAGTACTATTCAAAATTTTTATTTTAAATTTTATAATTTAATTTTTTGATGAATGTACAAGGTGTACAAATTTATTTTAGTGATTTGTGGATAATCGTACTATGAATTTTTTTTAATTTTCAAAAAATAAAATTAACAAAAAATATTTTAGCTATAAAAGGGGTCTTTTTTTAAATTTTATTTTTTAAGTAACTTGTAATTTTTTTCCTTAAACTGTACATAGGGTAAGTATTATAAAAAAAGTATTCTTCCTTACTCAAATATTTCCTAACCCAATCGTACTAGAATCGTACCGTACTACAGTACTAAACTTCATGTTGCCCTATTACATACCACATTGTGATATTTTAAATAAAATTTCAAAATTTTTTTATTATTTCCAAATTAAAATTTCTTTATTGGAAGAACTGATTAAATTTCCATCTCATAAAACAGCTAATTGGTAAACACTACTAGTATGTAAATTAGAAGTATTCTTCACTGTTGCATCGTAAGGATTCCAAATTTTTAAAGTAAAATAATAAGATGCACTCAATAAATCATGGTTTCCAAGAATATGTAAACAGTCATAGTTGCAGATAAGATTTGTATCTCCTATTAGATTTCTTACTAAACATAGACTTGCACCGAAAAAAACGGTCGGTTTCGGTTCGGTGCGACTGACTGAACCGAAAAACCAAATCTTTAAAATTGGAAATCTAATTAAAACCAACAATTTGCCTTATTTAAATCATTTTACATGAATCAAAAATATTGCAATTGTTACGGTTACACTACAATAATTAGCCGATAATTATTATTTTTTTTAATTCCAAAATTAGGTAACCAATTTGTAGGCTAGGTGAACAAGCTTTATTTTAAGCTAAAAGACACTCACTTGAAAAAAAATAAAAAAATCATTTATAAATTAATTCTTTTTTTAAATTTTAAAACTTCTAAGGATACCTGAAAAAGAAACACCCCTTTTTTTTATAAAAACAAACACCTAGGTGTTTTTTTGGGAAATCGATTTTCGATTATGGGTTACTATCTATCAAAAAAATCTTCTTTTTTTCCAGTTTTTAAAAATTATTTTTGAATTTTCATATGTTCTCTTTTTTTGGTAGTTTTTGCATAAAAAGTAGTTTTAAAAGTTAAACACCCGGGTGTTTTTTGGGTTTTTGTACTTTACACCCCCCATGAAATTTTAACATTAAATTATGCTCATAAAATCATTACTAAACGGTACCCTAGTTGATCCCGTGGCTTTTTGTTTTGACCCAAATTACCGAATAACATTCAAAATTTGATAATTCTTAAAACACCCCCCATAAAAATTAAATTTTTTCAAATATTCCTAAATTCCTAGGGGCAATTGAACTTGAGGAATCCGAATTTTTCATTAACTTTTGTTAAAAATTATTTATTTCTCTAATTTTCGCGAATGTCTTTATTTTACTCGAATTTTTGTAACATATAAATAGGTTTGGGTAAAGAATTATTTTGTCTAGAATTCAGTGAAAGAAACCGAATTTCTTTAGAAAAAAGCTTTTTTTATGTTTTTTTTTATAATGTTTCGCTTTACTTAAATGCTACACAAACTGAGTTTTTCTTATCATTTTTAAATTCGATTTCTTAAATAATTCGATTTTTCAGAAGATTCTTCGTTAATTTGTAAAACGTAATTCACGTACTTTAGTTTGCGATGGCTATTTTCACTACATAATTTGTGTTTTAAGATTTTTTTCAAATTAAAAACATAGCCAAAATTAAGTTCCTAGCTTCTTTGTTTTTCATGCTTTTTAAATGCTTTATTTGACGCTGATCACCATCTCGCCCATTGGAAAGTGTTGCTGACTGATGGCGAATGCAATGAATTCAAAATCAGGTTTTTAACTCCGCACCAAAGACATTTTTCTAATTCGGTCGATATCAAACAACTTTTACTAAATGCAGTGTCAAATATAAAAATTGTAATATGCAATTGATTCATGTAACGAATCAAAAAAGTTTTTAAGAAGCAATTAAATGTGAATAAACATTTAAGTGGTAAAAAACTCGGGTGGAATGTCCACACTGTGCAAATCATTCCGAAATATGAAAAGATTAGAAATAGTATAATTAATAAAAAAAAATTTCTTTTAAATTTTATTTAATCACTAAAATATAATTAAATAAATCTCAAATATTAAATTTTTTATCTTTAGTCAGATATTTATTGGTAACGTTTTAAGTGAAAAGTGCTGATCACATAACACTACGAATAAATGGTTACGTATTAGGAGACCATCTAGTCAGTTATTGTAATAGACCGAGATTATCTCACGAGTCTTTAAACTTGACCTATCATATCTTCTAAGATGACTGAAATATAAAAATCCTTACAAAAAATTGATTAGTTCTTAAATGAGAGTTAAGTTGAAGAAAGAACTGCGACATTTTGTTAAAGAGATGAAACTGCGACTTCAACGAATTCCAAAGTAGTGATGGGCACTAACTAAGCTAAGTTAGCTAAGCTAGCTAAAAATAAGCTAACTAATTTTAGTTAACTAAAAAATAAGCTAACTTAAATTTAGTTAGCTAAAAATTAGCTAGCTTATTTATAGTCAACTAAAATTTAGCTAACTAAAAATTAGCCGGCTAAAAATAAGCTAACTAAATTTTAGCACTAAATTTTAGCAAGCTTAAAATTAGCTAACTAAAAATTAGCCGACTAATTTTTAGTTGATAAAATAAGTTAGCTAAAAATTTTTGGACCCTCTTTTTATTTAACTTTTTGATTCATACGTTTTTTTTAATGGATAATTTTTTTTAAGAAAATTTATTAGTCATAAATTTATAGAAAAAATTTTTTGAACATTACAAAATGAATTTTTCGATAAAATTCAATAAATTCCTATCCTTAATATTAAATGAAAATAAAATTTATTCTCAATAAACTCAAAGAAAATAGTCACAGTTCAGTTATGGAAAAAATAGTCACAAATAAAATAACAATTTTAGCCTTCAACATTTTCGATGCTTAAAATATCTTTTGTAACTTTGAAAATTGTTTTTAATATAAATTATAAATTATTAATATAAATTATATATCATTTGTTTATTTTCCTTTGAATATTTAAATTAACACTAGAAGCACCAGGCGGTCAAAATGACCGCTTTTTACTTTTTAAAGAGCTGTAACTTTCCAAAAAATTAAGATATCATGCCAATTTTTTGTCTAGCGCCATATTTTGAAGTATATTTTAACAATTTTGTGTTAGTTTATTATAAAGTTGATATTTTTCCGTAAAATCTAGTTTATATACCTAGAAGCACCAGGCGGTCAAAATGACCGCTTTTTCTCATTTTTGATGGAGGCTAAAAATAAAAAGTCATAATTCTTGTTTTTTATTATTTTAATAAGTATATATTTGAATATTTAAGAAAAAAAAAGCATTTAGGTCTTTAATTTTTGATGATATAAAACCGTAATTTTTCGAATTTTTATGAGAAAATAATTCAATTTTTTTCTTCAAAAATGGGTTATCGTCTGTTTTTTCTCATTTCTTTCGGAAAAAAAAATTTACAAATTTTCATTATGCTTTAAGTCTATTCTATTAACTTAAATTTTATTAAAAAATACAAAATTACTGTTCTTATATTTTTTTTTTTGAAAAAAATGAGTTAAAGAATAGCGGTCATTTTGACGGCTGTTGGTGCTTCTAGGTATAAAAAATGTTGGTCCTTCTAGTGTTAATATTAGTTTTCCGATAATTAAATCTTTTATCAGAATAATTTAAATATTCTGGTAAGCATTTTTTTATTAATTTTGATAATTGTTCTTACTTGGAATGATAAAGACATATGGTATCGAATTTTTTATTCATTAAAGGAAACTTTTTTATCTAACACTCTTTCATAGAATTATTACATTTCCTTTAAAAAAAGGCTTTTACTTTGATAAATATTCTAAAATCATAAAAATTGTGTAGATGGTCATTTGACAAAAGGCCAAAAATAAATGGATAAGAAAAATCACTGCTCATTTACTAAGATCACGAAAAATTGAAAAATTAAATGGAAACTTTTTTTCCAAAATTTTTTAAAATTTTTTTCCTCGCGGATTAAAGCATTTTTTAAAACTACTGAGAAAAAAAAAGTGCCGAAACTCGGGATCGAACCAAGGACCTTTAGATCTTCAGTCTAACGCTCTCCCAACTGAGCTATTTCGGCTTCATAAGTGTCTAAATAAATTACAAGCATATGATAATAAATGGAACTTGTTTTTTTTTGATGCTTAATAAAAACTTGATAAATTGAAAACTTTATATTTAGCTATTATTTTTATTTAGTTCCAAATTAAATTTTCTTTATCAGACGAACTAATTCTTAAAATCCCATTTGACAAAACACCTAATTGAAGAATACCACTAGTATGTAAATTTGAAGAAATCTTCAATATTTAGAATAATCCTAAGGATTCCAATTTTTTACAGTTTTGTCATAAGAAGCACTTAATAAATCACCATTTTCTAACACGTATAAATATTCATTGAAGCATATAGTATTTTGATGTCCTTTAAAATTTTTTTCTAAATCAACTTTTTCAATTCCAAATAATAAAAGCCCAATCGTTGATTCCAACAGCTAAATTACTATTTTGAAGTATCGCTATGGAAAAGATGATTGAGGTATAGTTTTTATTAAATTACAATTGGATACATTCCATACTTTTACCGATTTATCATAAGAATTATTTTTCACATAAAGGTTCACCATTTGTTATATTTAAATCCCATATTAAAAGTGTTTTATTATTATAATTCCCTGATATTAAATGGTCATTTGACAAAATGCCAAAAATAAATGGATAAGAAAAATCACTGCTAATTTGATTTTTCAAGCCAACATAGCCATCAAAAATAATTGTATTAATACTTGGCAATTCTGTTGACCTTTTTAATTTGTTTTTTTTTTAATTCTTGAATTCTTAATTTAAACTTAAAGTTAAATAAGATGAAGCTGATTGGCTCTAATAAATTCTTTTTAAGTATAAAAAGGAAGAATATTTAAAAAATTATTTAAGAATTCTTAGAAATTTAATATCTGAGATTCTCAAATTTTTTTTCTTAGAAAACTTCTAAGATCAAAGATTTCTAAGAACTAAGAATTTTCTAAACGTAAGTTTTTTTATTGTTGGAAAAATATTTTTAATAAAAGAAATCAACTAAAATTTGGATGAAGATTTATTTGAAAAAATTAAAAAGAGAAATCGGCATAAATAAGTTGTTTTTAGAAAATTGTCTCGAGTTGGTCGCAAAATGGAACAGGGTCCAACGCAATATTTGCAAAAATTGGCTCAAGTTGATGGCTAAATAGAACACTGTACCACGCAACCAAACCAAACAATAGTTTAATAAGTTTTCTTTCTTTAATAATATAAAGACCTTGTGCACATTTTAATGTTAAATTCGCTATCTAAGATTGCCTCGCGTTGCAAAATAAAAAGTTGTTTTTCGTGAAGCTTATCGATAGAGTAATTTAAAAAATGTATTGTTATTCGACTATATTGTCCAATTAGCATTCAAAAAACATCAATAATATAATATATTGTATTCGGAATTTACCGCACTAGTAAAATTACATATTTTCTTGTAAAAAAATTTTATTCTCTATTCAGATCTCTTTTTTTTTTGAAATGGAAAAATTTCAATTTTCTTTAAATCAATAAAAAACAGAAAAATGCGTATTTTTGTTAATTTGGATTAGCAAAGAGAGTCGAGTCCTTCTTTTCAGCCTAATGGATAAAGGATAAAAAAATTTTTAAAGTTAAGTTACCGTCTAAGAGTGATTTTCATGAAGAATTCAAATTTTGAATAATATTGGGGGTGTTCCTATATATTTGGCCTAACGCACCCGGACGCGTGCTTTTCCAGGATTTGTCTAGTTTTGTCGTATCACTGAAAACTGAAAATTGACTAGTATCTTATATATTTGAATTGGTTTATTGTTCCATAGTTTTTTAACAGTTTTTTCTGAGAGTGACCATTTTAGTTTTTTTTTAAACTTTTTATAATAAATCTATTCTATTTCTTTATTAAAAGAGAGGCAAATTCAAAATTATCAAGTTTTACAACAAAAAAATATTTAAAAATTAGTGATAAAAAAACAAAATATACCACAAATCTTTTTAGAATGATGATCAAAATACTCTCTTGTCGAAGATAACTAAAATAAAAGATAAAATTCAAAATCCTAATACCAGATAAGCTTTATTCAAGATGTCCAAAAATAAGAATATTACTTTAATTTACATGTTTTTTATAAAAATAAATTTTTCATAAAAATCTAAGCCTTGGAATCATGGTATCATAAAAGGCCCATTTTCTATTAAGATCAAGCACCCTCCTAAAAAAACTCAGAAAAAATTTAAAAATTTTGTTTAAAAGCGGAAATTTTCTATTGAGTGAATTTTTTATGCGTTATTTTTAAATTTTTACTTTTTTTATTTTTTTTCAATCTTAAGTCAAAGTAAAGAAAAAAAAGTGCCGAAACTCGGGATCGAACCAAGGACCTTTAGATCTTCAGTCTAACGCTCTCCCAACTGAGCTATTTCGGCTTCATATATTTCGTAACCCAAGAAATAAAAAACGCGTAATTTAATTTCGTTTAAACGGATACTTTTTCGTGTTTAATCGCGTCTTAATACGCGTTTTTTTAACGATTTTTGACACATAAAAAACGTTACGTTCTTTTGACGTTTAAATCGCGATTTTGACAAAATAAAAAAATCGCGTTTGTACGTGAAAATTAATTCGAAAAAATTGAGAAATTATTTTTATACCTATTTTAAATTTTTTATATTAACAACTTATAACGTAGATAGGCAACTAAAAACACATTTAAAAAATTTCATACTAAAACAAAACGCTTGTTTAAACAATATATAAAATGTCTAAAGAGACTTTACAAATGAATGAAACTTTTAATGCATCCGAAATTAACAAACTGGAAGAAAAAACACCAAAACTAGCGAAAAACACCCATACTCGACACCCAGAAAACCAACTCAAAAGAAAACCTGAAACAATGGAAAAAAACGAAGCTAAAAACAAATCGTAGAAGAGCCACAATCTGACCAGGAGAGCACAGAAATAAAGTTGAAAAAAACAACTATACAGAAAACTAAGCAGTTAAAAGATGAAATACCACAAGGTCCGAGCAAGAATAGTGTATCTAAAATACCATCATGTAGCAAAAAAACTAAGACGAATAAACATGAGACTTTGAGAGATGATGAAAATGAAACAAAGGAAAAAAACCAGCGAATAAACCAAGATCTTAGGAGAAAAATACTCGACGAAATTGAAAAGATGGACAACGACTCAAACTCAACGATAGCTAAAGAGCATCAGAATATCCTTAACAAGCCACATGATGAAAAGAATAGTGATCATAACTGTACCATAACGGACTCAATCGAAGAGGTGATAAACACAGTGCTCGGAAAAGATGTCATACAAAATGATCAACCGATGGAATATGCCACAACATCTGACACATTAGAACAACCAACCCAAAGTGAATGTATAAAACTTGACCAGAAACAATTAGACTCAATGAACCAAAATAACAAAAGTAGCCAACAAAGCCTAACAACTGAGGAGCAGCAAAAAATGAATGAAGAAATTGTCTCAGCCCCTAAGAAAAAATGGAAAAATATAGAAGGTTCAAAAAATGATGAATACTTAAGCGGAGAGCAAAAAATATATAACACAGCCCTTGAAGAAAAATACCCGAGACACAGATACGAGGTGATAATAACAGGACAAGGTCTGAATAACTATAAAGATATATACTCCAGAATCAAAGAGCTAAAACGATGCACTGGAATAGATGACCCGCAAATAATCCACCCAACACATGACGTAGAGAATGACAAATACTCTCTGAACATAGCTGTAAACACATATGAAAAATATACTAGAATATCTGGAGGATGGCCTGATAATGCCTTCTCAAATGGAATAAAAACTACAGACAAACCACCAAACTTGATGGTTATTATAAATAACATAGAAAAGAATTTAAACATACAGCACTTCTATCGAATTTGCGACGTAGCCGTATGGCGAACGTATCGTATCGTATGGCGAACGTATCGTATCGTATGCCGGACGTACCGTATCGTATGCCGGACGTACCGTATCGTATGCCGGACGTACCGTATCGTATGCCGGACGTACCGTATCGTATGCCGGACGGACTCCATCGTACTATTGGACCGTACCGTACCGTACTACCGTACCGTACTACCGTACCAAATAAAATTAGAATCATGGTCTTCAGTTAAAAATTTTAAACACAAAATAAAACTTTTAAATTTGAAATTTTCAGTTATAAAGTGACAAGTAACTCCTAAAAATGACTCATTTGAAATCGATGCCCAGGCATCCGCTGATATTGAGCATTTTGAAATTTTGCTTAATTCTCTTTGTAGAAGATTTTTAATCAATTGGAAATAAAATTATAAAAAATTTTATTTTTTTTTTAATTTATTTTTTATTCTTAAAAGTTCTACTTTTTGAGGCAAAAAATTATTGCTAAAAGTATTTCTACAAGGAACTTGGTATGAGGAGTTTAGCTCTTTAAGTAATTCCCTAAAACTTTGATTTTCGACTAGTTTTTTTGTTGGTTGAGTATTTGATTCTTCTTCTGAATCACTAAATTCATCGCAAGTATCTGAATAAACAGCTTCTGCAAATTTTAATTCCACTCCACTTTTATTTTCATAAATTTCATTATTTTCATAATCTTCTTTTCTCTACTATATTTTCAGTTGCCATTTTAGAGTTTTAAAAAATTTAAATTTTTTTTCAGCTTTTATTTTATATTACAAATTGAAGATTTAAAATAAAATTGTAAAAAAAAGATTTTTTAAATATATTTAACTTTACTTTTTGTTTTAACAAAGCAAGAAATGTTTAAAAAATTAGATTAAAAAGTCTAAATAATCGATAAAACTTTTCGATCAAATTATCGATTAAGCTCTTCGAATTAACTAAAAGATATTTATCCTTATCGATATGAGTAATTTCTATTCTTAAAAAATTTACCGAATAAAATTCGAAAGGATATTATCGATATCAACTTGAATCGTTAAGTTAGACCATATCGATAATTTGTCAAAATTTATCGAATAGTGAATTTTCTATCGATGAGCAACCCTAATGATAATTGCCATAATATAGAATGTAATTGTCAAGTAAAAAGGAGTTGATATTGCTATAATAAAAATTAAGACTAATGTCTTATTTGTATTTGAATTAATTATTTGGTTAAAGCAAGTCTTATCTATTATTTTAAAAATTAATAGCCAATTTAGACCATAAATTATTAAAGGAGTTAGAATCAGATAGGCAATAAATAATTTAACAGTTTAGTGGGTAGTTGTACAAGTTTTGAAAAAAATTGGTCGTATTAATTGAAGATAAATGAAATAAAGAGTAATACATAAGTATAAAAAAATATTCTTGAGGAATAATGTTTAAAGAACTTATTGAAATAAATACATAAATATCAGTTTTTGATGAAATATCTAAAATAAGGAAACCATATAAACAATTATATAGTTTACTAAACACTATGACCATACACAAACTTAAAAGAATCCAAAATTCCAATTGTGTCAATTTTTTTTTTGCTCTAAAAATAATGAAAATGACAAAAACTTCAAAAATAACTGAATGTAAAACAACAGATGGCGTCAAATCTATGGATTGCTGTTTTTTAGTAGAATTTATCTCGTTTTCTAAAGTTAAATTACTGATATTTCCGCAAAAATTTTCGTCATGGTTAATTATAAAATTATCGCTAATATTGAGCATTCTTAGAAATATTCAAACTATTAGAAATTTCACATTAATTTAAAAATAAAAAAATTATTACAGAAGCGAAATTTTTAAAAATTTTACTTATTTTTTTAACTATTTCTAAATTATTTTTGATTAAACACGTTCACTAAATTTATAAATTACTTGATTTCAAATCTAATTATTGTATTTCCTTTCCGGATAATTTGTTTTTACCAGAGACGACAAATGCAAGGAAAAAAGCAACAAAAAATGCGAAAAATTGCAATAAATATTAGTTGAAAATTAAAAAAAAAACTTTATCAAGTGCCAATTAACCAATTTTTTTCTTATCATAAGAAAAAAAAATTTAAAGAGTTTATAACTTTAAAATTTTTCAAGTTTTAAACTCTTGAACAAGAAATTTTAGACGATCAAACCGTTCGATTATGATCAAAAAGATATTGTAATAAATGGATCAAAGGAAAATCTCATTTAGTTTTATTTTTGTAACACTCAAAGAACCGGCTTTTTAAAATAGTCGGATTTAAAATATAAAGCGAAAAATAGGCTATTTTTTTCTTTAAATTTTAAATTGTAATTGCAAATAATTGAAGATATTTTTATATAAAAGTTATTGAGTTTTATAGCCTAAACCTATTTTTAAATTTTTTTTTTTACTGAATCAAAATACTTGCACCCATATTATAGAAGATTTTAATTGAACAAGGAATAAATATTTGAAAGAAAAAAATTGTAAGCTGATTTAATATTTCAAATATCACTTCTAAACAAAACAAGTTTCATCTATTCCCGAGAAAAAAAACGCGTTTTATTTTGCGTTAAATCGCATTTAAACAAAAAACGCGAAGAAACGTTTCGTTTTTTAGCATTATTTGGAAACAAAAATTTTAGTTTGGAAAAAAGAAAAAAACGGGAGTTAACGTTACTTATAATCGCGTTTTTTCAAATCATTTAAATAAAGTAAAGTACAATAAAAAAATGTTAAAAATTTAAAACGTTTAGTAAAAATTTTTTTTTTATGCTTCATATTAAGGAGCCGTCTCTAGTACTTAATCCTTATTCGTCGGAAATATAAAATTTTACATTAAAATAATGCTAAAATGACTCGAAATTTTTTCATTATTTTTTATTCGGTTAACGGCTGAAATGAGTCATTTTTGGCCCGTTAATGAAGATACATATTTTTTTTTAAAGAGAATTTGAAAAAGATAGATTAAATTTTATAAATTATTGGCAAAAAGAATAAATTGAATTAAATCGAAAAAAAGAGAAAAAATCAAACCAATATTTTTTTTTATTTAATTTATTTAAATTAATTAAAAATAAATTCGGTAAATCAAAGATTATTTAAACAAAAAATTAAAGAATAAAAATTTTTTTTTCAAAATTACTTTTTATCTTAATTAGCAAAAAAAAAAAAGAGAGCTATTATCAAAAGTTACGCTTTTACTACAAAGAAAAGGATTAAAAAAAGTTATTTAATTTATTTTAATTATAGAAAATAGTAAAAATAAGCTTGGGTTCAGTGGTTTGGTTTCATTAGCTTGGTTTATACAATTTTTGACATTTTATTTTTTTTTAAGTCGCCTATGAGGTGCAGTATAAATTATAAATAAAATAAAATAAATAAATTTGATTTTATTAGCTTATAAAAATTTGATAAAGAGAAATCTTGAAACAATACGTAGTTATTTTTTGGAATACTTCCAAATAATTTTTGCGCTCTCTTTCTCTTCATAAATTATATAAAGAAGTTTTTTTTTTTAAACATTAAATATTTTAGTCAATCAAATTGCAACCAAAAAAATGACCTTTACATCATTTATGTAGATATTTTTTAGTATTTAAAGTTTAGCAATTTTTTAATTTCNCTATATCTTTTGAGTGACTTTGAGTAATTGCCTCTAAGCTAATTAGTCTAGTTTCGCTATCTGATAATCTATTGGTTAACTTTTTTCTATGAGAACGTTAATAATATTTTCAAGTCGTTTCTTGTCCTCAATTATTTTTTAGTAAAAAAATTTGAAAATTGATAAAAAAAATATGGACTTCGTCCGGTACGGTCCGATAGTACGGTACGGTAGTACGGTACGGTAGTACGGTACGGTAGTACGGTCCGATAGTACGGTACGGTACGGTCCGATAGTACGATGGAGTCCGTCCGACATACGATACGGTACGTTCGCCATACGATATGGTACGTCCGGCATACGATACGATACGTCCGGCATACGATACGATACGTTCGCCATACGTTCGCGTCCGGCTACGTCGCAAATTCGATAGAAGTGCTGTAGATCAAAACAGTGAACAATTAATAGAACTAACGAGGCAATATGGAAAAAAATGACCTTTACATCATTTATGTAGATATTTTTTAGTATTTAAAGTTTAGCAATTTTTTAATTTCAAATTCATTTTAAAATTTTCAAAATTATCTAAATAAAATCAATTTCTTAACGGATCTATAACACAAATAGTAAGTTTTTAATAAAGAATTTAATTTTTCTAATTCCTTAACTTTTTTTTTTAAAGTTCACTAGTTATGTCTCTTGTTCGGTTCCTTTGAATATCCTCTTCAAATAATTTTATTCTTTTATAAAAACTTTGAAAATAAATATCTTAAATTTACTAAAAAAATCTATTTGTTTTACTTAATAATTAATTTTTATTAACTAATTAAAGATTATTAACTAATTTCTATTCTAACTTTTGACAAATCCGACCATTCAACTAGCTTTCTAATTAAAAAATTTGAAATTCCCGCTTTTATTAATTTTACGTTGAAATAAAATAGTTCATTGATCTTTGAAATTTCTATAATTTTGCTAGCTCTTAATCTTAAATGTTATTCAAAAACTAAATTGAAATAAATTGAAACTAAATTCCTCTATTGACATTTTATATTTTATTTATTTATTTAGTCTAAGGCAGAGGCCGTTTGTCGACCACTAGTCCAACACCTAGTAAAAGGCGGTGTTGTGCCTAAAAAAGAGAAAAAAAAAAAAAAAAAAATTACTAATATAAAATTAAATGTTATCAAAGCTTACAAAAATTCAAGATACAAAATTGAGATATATAAAGATAAAAATATTGTTAAATTAATAGTCCTAATTTAAGAATAAAATCGGGTTATAGCAATTTGCAGCGTTATTATTAAAAATTGCAGCGATATTTTTACGATTCTGGTTCCTAAATCGTTAGGGTAAAATGTCTGGTTCTACCGCGCATTCCTTTCTAGCTAATCAATTCAGGATATTCAAAGAAGACTTGAC
>NTPY01001024.1:18362-41727 GCA_002922825.1 Brachionus calyciflorus
TTTTTTAGTGCAGTGTCAAGATAGAATTTTCGGTTTTTGACGCGGCGATATTGCAGGTTTTTTCGTGTTTTAACGCTGCATTTAAATCTGAAAAAACACACTTTAGTGCACGCATCATAAGGGGGACGATTTTAACATGGGATGGATGGTCGCTTATGCATGCACCAAAACCTAGGATTTAAAGAATAGCCCACGCACTATCTCGCAAGGGTTTACGGTATTAAGTTAAGTTTTTGGATGTTTCATACGGATTAGGCAGCCTCGAATATACATCTAGTTATATAAAATCTGACGACCATAAAAAGTTACTTTTGAAAAAAAATTAACAAATAGGATATTATTAATTTTTAAATTATTTTTTAAGTTGAATAAATTTTGAAAACGAAATTGACCACCAACTTTTCCTTTTACAATTATTTTGCTATTAAAAAAATTTATTTTTTTTTGAAAATCGAGTTATCCTTCAAAAAACAATTAACATCGACCTAAAGATACTTTGTTTTAACATTTTTCTTTTTAAAATTTTTTTTTGATCATAATGATAAAAAGTAACATACTCTATTTTGAAGAGGTTAAAATATTCTATATTCTAGTAAATTTTCAGAAGTCTACAATATTCCTATCAAAAGTTATAAATTAAATACCGAATTTATGCCATTTTTCAATAAATTTAAAAATCGCTAATTTTTTAAGGTTTTTTTCATGTAACTTTTGAGCCGTACATGCTGAAATTTTTTCAAATACATCATTCGAAAGGCAAAACGATTTTATATAACTTGATTATATTAAAAAAATTATATTTAAATTTTTTGAATGATGACAAATTACTTGAATAGTCAGATGTATATTCGAGGCTGCCTAATCCGTATGAAACATCCAAAAACTTGACTTAATATTTTTTAATGAACAACTCATACTCAGTCATAAATGTGGAAAATTTCATTTATCCTCCATATTCCTATCATATATTTTTTTGAGTTCAAATCTTGTGCAGAGCATTATTGTTCACAATGGACATTTTAAAAATTTCAATAACTTTGATATCCCTTTCATCTAAGTTTAAATTAAGAATTCAATCTTGTTTATTATATTGTTCTTATTTTTTATATTGTGACTAACATTTTTTTTTAATTATTTAACTATAAAAATATATTTTTAATGGCAATATAGACCAAGGTTTTCCATTTTAAAATTATTTTTATGATCGAAATCCATCTTCAAGGTGAAAAACAGGCATTTTTGCCAAAGTCGAAAACGAGCGGAGTCATGCTATAACCGACCTAAGATTTGTTCTCAGCTCGTCGAGAGGATTAATAATATATGTATAGAACGTATGTAATATCTGAAAAAAGAGCGTTTTCGCGTTATTCTTCACTCATGCCGAATAAAAAAATAGTTATATTTCCTGAATTAGAAGAATAAAAAAATAAGTCATATTTTTCTTAATTTCGAGTAAATATGGTAATTTTTTGGTTTAGGAATTGTGAGTATGCAGGATAGTATGAATATTTTTATAAAAAAAATTTAATTTTAAATATTTATTTTTCTATTTTTTTTCTGTTCATAAAATTTCAACATTTTCCAAAATAAAAATTAAAAAAAAAACTCTTTCTTTAAACAAAGCTTTTTAAAAAAAGAATTTCAAATTAGTTTAAATCGCATTTACGATTTATTTTTTTAAAGATATTTATTATTACAATTACACATTTATTTGACATCATGCGAAAAAAATTACTGTTGAAATATAAATTTTTATATTTAAATTATTCATCATCTCCTTCGTCATCATCATCACCGCCCTCGCCATCATCGTCATCATCATCGTCGTCGTCATCGTCATCTCCACCTTCATTCTCGTCATCCTCTTCATCACCTTGAGCTAAAAAGTATTGTAGTGGATTTGGCCAAATATCGTCTTTGATAACTTCGCCAAAATCATCGCCTGACGCTTCCGAATGATCATTAAACCATGAAAAAAATAAACTAGCTTCTTTATGAGCGCGTTTACGGGCTCCTTTCGAGTCACCACTCGATTTTGATTCCTCGGTTAAATTCTTGCCAGGTTTCCATTTAATTTGAGATGACTTACATGTTGGTTCACCATTGTCATTCAAATGGAATTCCTTGAACAATACGTCATTCTCAAAAAATGGATTTTTGGCATTATCAAAATAGAAATTAATTCTATAACCGGATTTGATATCCTCGAATTCTTGAACATCGACTTTTTTCAAATATTGTAAAGCCTCTTCATCATCTTCGTCCAACAAAGTTGATAATTGTGGGTGATTAACAAAAACAGTCACCCAAAAATTCGGAATTTTAGAGATCAAATCAGAACGCTTTTTGTAGTGAGGTTGTCTCAACTTATTAAATTTTTGTTCGACTTTTAAAATTTCTTCACTAGCTTCCTCGTTTAATTTGTCTATTTCGCATTGGACACGGTCGATTTCATCGATGGCCTCTTGGGCATCTTTGTCAATTTGTTCCGCGCCATTTTTGGCTACTTTAGCTGCTGGTCCTGACATTATTAATTAATTAATCTAAATTTAAATTTGAAATGATTTACTAATAATACATTTTTTATTTAAAAAACTTTTCTTTAAATACAGATATTTTTCCGATGGACTAAATTCGAGATTAAATAAATTGACTAATCATTGCGAAGAGAAGGCAGGAATTTAAATTTTGTTTATATAGGATTATGCAAATACTTGTAATTCTTTCTCTTTATTTGAGATTTTTTTTTAAATCAAAATGAAAAAAAATGTACAACGCCATGTTGCGTTTCGTATTTGCTTAGCTTAATTTTTTTCTTCTATGTTTTTTTTTTCTCTAAAGAGTAATCACACATATTAACTTAGAATGATTTCTGCATTGCCGATTTTGTCTCGTGTTTTATTGTAGAGCGAATAGAAATTACATAGTGGAAAAGAGAGAGAGAGAGAAAGAGAGGAAAAAGAGCCGCTAAGAGTTTAGTAGTGCAAGTAAAAAAAAAATAATTTGAGAAATTCTAGAGGGATTTTAAAGTTAAGCAATAATTCAAAAAAAATAAAAATAAAAGTAAGTTTCGAAATTTCAAAAATGAGGAAAATAATTAAAAATTTTAATAGAAATTCTGCAGATAGAATTTTCATTGAAAAATAAAATGAGATTCATATTCATGTAATTTAATTGTCTGTAAAGTTAAAGCTATAAGAGTAAAAATTATTTCAAGGTAATTTTTCAAGAATTTTAGTTTTTTAACTTTTGTTATATATTGACGAGTAAATTCTTCTTACATTTAAAAAATTTATTTTCATTGCCAAAAGAAATTGCTCATTAAAACAGCTCGATTTGTTGGTTATGTGTGTTCAAAATTTTTTCTAATTTGATTTATTCTGGTACATCATAAAAATTTTTTTTTAAAGGTTTTTTCCCATTTTTATTTATCAAAGATCATCGAAATGTTTAATCATTAGACTTTTGAAAAATAAATTTTGAATTTTTTTTAAGACTTTTGATTTTCAAGAACTAGTGTTGGGAGTCAACTCATTTTTTTTGGGAGTCGAGTCGACTTTTTAAAACGATGAGTCGACTCGAGTCGACTCAAATTTTATTCTATACGCAAATTCTGACAAAAAATTGAAAAATGCTCTTTTTAGGTGATATTAAAGTGTAAAATCACATAAAAAACAATAAAAATCAAATTTTCAGTTTTTTGCTAAATTTCGATGGGCTTTGTTTACAATCTCGTTTTTTAACATAATTTTTTTAGTGTTTTAGTTTAAAAAAATTATTTTTAAAGGTGTTTTACACTAATTTTTTACTTAGGAAATTTTTTTAATTACTATAAATTATCGATTGGAAGTTTCATACTAGCAATTTTTTTCAAACGACTCGATTCAGTGATCAAAAATCCTAAAAAAAATTGAGTCGACTCAAAAAAAAAATTCTCAACACTATCAAGAACCATGGGCAAAAATTTTCTTAATCAACTATTTTTTTCACTTGGGGGCGATCATTCAAACGGACAGACAGGAATATACAGACATCTTTCGTTTATGTCACAACATTATTTCTCAAATAAAACGTAACATTATTAAGTCATGGCAAAATAAATTGACAATTAAATTGATATATGAAAATCCGTTCTTGAAAATTTTTGTGACAATATCAAATGTAATTTAATTATAGTGTATAGTACGAGAATATTGTGCACAATATTCTGTCTATTAAAATAACTTTATGTCCTCTGTTATATTGATTTTTGAAAAGGCTTTGTTCTAAATGAGCTTTTCTTTTAGAAAAAAAGAAAAATTTTCGCATTTTAAATAAATTAGAGGATTCTGTTAATTACTAAATAAAATAATAAATTAATTCAATCGCCTTTTTTTTTAAATATTTTTACAGTTATACATCTTTAATTCTTCAATTTATTATTGATGATCAGGGCTTGTCATTGAGTGCAGCATCACGAGTCTTAAAATGCGAGTTCAAAATGCAATTTAAAAGCTTTAAAGTGCTCCTTAAGAAGTTTTATTGCAAATAAATTAGATAAACTGCTTTCAAGGCCCAAAAATGAACAACTCATATAATAAAAATTAAATTTTAGGTTCAAATATTTAGTCCAAATTCAAATAATTATGCAACAAAGTGTTTTAACACTCATTGTCAAGCCCTGTTGATAATGTGCAAAGAATGGTTTATTTTCTTTACTCTGTAAAAATCTTGACAAAATTTTATTTTAATTAATTTTTAAACATTCTTCTTAATCTCTAATATAATACCTTGCAAACAAATGAATTCAATACAAATCAAAATTTTAAGAATAAATGCGCCAAAAAAAGCTATTTCTTAAGCGATTGGCAAAGCGTAAAAATAATCGAAAAATTGTTTAATACTGTTGCTTAGGTTCAATAAAATATATATTAAAAAATAAAAAAATGTTTTATTTTGGGGTGCATTAATAGTTAAAATCTTAGGTTTTAATTGATTGCGTGTCTATAGAAGGTATTAAGGTAATTTATCTAAAAAATTCAAGACACACTTGTACCATTGATTATTTAAAAATCGATATTTTAATTAAAGACTTTCAATAGCTACCCAACTCATTAAACTCCAATCATTTTCCTAAAAATTTAAACATATTCATTGAAATTGGAAGACAAATTTAAAACTTTATAAAAACCTCCTCGAAAATAGGTAACAGGTAATGGTAACGGTAGCGTTTACACTTCTTTTTCATTATAACTGCTCTAAAGCATATAGACTACAGTTGGCAAAGTATGTGAGCTTTTTAGAAGTATGAAGAATTTATAGCCAAAATTTGTAAATTTGATATTTCGTAAAAAAATTATGAAATGATGTTTTTAAGTTTAGAAAAAAAAACGACATCTTAATACAAAAGAAATTGAATCACCAAAATTGACTGATTCATCGGGGAGTAAACAAATTTATGATGTTTCTTATAAACTGCAAAATTTAAACAACATGACACCAATCTTTTACGTGTTATAAGACCCTGTCGTTAAATCCGAATATCAATCTTTAACGACATGTCTTTAAAATCGAGCAATTACGTAATTATTTTTAGAATTTAGTGATCATTTGAGATTATTATGTGATAATTATAAATGTTATGTAAACATATCAAAAATTAAATTGATCACAATCTTTGTGATTCTGTATTCTTTGGTTTCAGTTAAAATCGCTTATTGATAATTATGATGCTCAATTTTATATAACCCTTCAGATAGATTTTTTCAATTGCATTTTCAGATAAATCATACTGACAATTAAATAAAATATTAAATTAAAGACTTGATACTTAAAAAAGTGCATCGTAATTAATGATCAAGTGAAAAACTCAAACATTTTTGATAACGCAAATAATTAGCTTAAATAACTTTAATGAATATTTAGCTTGCCTAAAATAATTTCTTGAAATCATGTGATAAAACAAAAAAAATTTCTTATTAAATTATTTATTCTCAAAAAAATATCAAAAAAATTTTTCAAAAAAAAAAGAAAGACTTAAAAAATGTACTTCGATTGGAATTACAGAATCAACGATTTTATGTTCGATAATTTGAACATAGATTCCATTGAAAGCAAGCTTTTTCTTTTTAAAATAAATTTAAATCAATTCAAATTAAATTTTTAAAAATTTAAACAGAATGTCTTCTAATCGTTTTCATCGTTTTTTGCCTTGCCTATTTAACAGAAGTTATTAAGACTTTCCAAAAAATCTTGAACAAAAAGCTACAAGCTAAATGGTTTATTGCCACGCCAGGCCAAAACAATGAAACAACGCCTCTCGTTAATTCACTACGTATTCCTATTGATCATAGCATAGTTAAAAAGAGAAGGTATTATTCTTTTAGTTAATTCATTTGAAAAAGCTGACTTAAAATAATCTTAAAAGAATCCAGAATCATTTAGTACAATCATTAATGTACATGGTAAACTTGACTATTGGATACTTTCTAATGTTGGTCGCTATGGCTATGTATGCTGGTCATTTTCTAGCTATTATAATAGGTTATTTTTAGGGTTAAAATTTATTATTTAATCATGAATACTTAATTTAATTTTATGAAGGTATGGGATTTGGTTATTATTTTCTAAATGTTATATCACCAGATTTCTATGAATCGATTTCTGATAAAAGCATAAATATAAATCAAAGTGAAGATATGCCAACAAGTTCTAATTATGATCAAATTTAAAACAAGAGAGATTATTTTTTATTTAAATTTTTTATTTGAGAAAAATTAAATATTTAAAAAAAACAACTTTATAATTATTTTGTTATTATTTCTTTTTTAAATAAGAACTTTTTTTTTATAAAAGAAAAAAATTGAAAATATTTTTAATTAATAAAAAATTTAATTTATTATCTAAACTTACTCGGCTGCTCTTCTTAGTACCTGTTGCATATCTGGATAGCTTTTTACTGTCTCGTCAAGATCATGTTTTTTTAGAACTAATAAATTTGAAAAGCCTTTTGAAACAACGTTTGCTGTTCGTCTATTACCGCCATCACCCATTGACAAAAGACTTATCTCGCCAAAATAGCTACCTTCTTTCATTTGAGCTACGGCTTTACCATCAACGACTACTTCTATTATTCCTTTGTCGACAATAAACATTTCACGACCAACATCTCCCTTCATAACTAAAGTTTAAATTTTCTATTCTTATTTTATATATTAATTAATAATAATTACCTTTCTACATATAAAATCTCCTGGCATAAAAGTTACTGGTTTTAATTTTAAGACCAAAGCATATAAAAGATTTTTTTCACATTCCTTTTTTTTTTATATAAAAAATATTTTATAAACAAGTTTAAGACATTTATATCATCTTAATTGGTAAATAATAAAACCAATTTTTTTTCAATGTTGGTAGATTTTAAAGGAGTCCATACTTTGTTGCCTTTTTGACCTATTGGCAATCCTTTTAGATTAATTTTGAGAAAATTTTTTACATAAAAAAAAAAAATTAAAATTATCTGGCATTTGTCAGATAATTTTGTCGTTTTTGTTACCTGTGAGGTTCTGTTAACCCCACAGTATTTATGATTTCCAAATAAAGACCGTCAAAGTCGGTTTAAAAACGGTTGTTAAACGTATAATTGGCTCGATTACGATAATTTCATTTTCTTTTCCATGTAAAAACTTCCCATCAAAGTATGCGAAAACGTCGTTAATTACGAAAGGACTTTCAACTTAACTTTCAAAAAGTATTACAAATATGTCAAATAGAAAAAATATTAGGGGGTATCTCCTTTAAGAAACCATTAGACTTAAAATAGTCTCTAATAGACCTGCCTTCATTTTCATTTAAAAGATATTTTCTTTATTCAAAAAATCAAGGAATGTTTTTGGAGTGCCATATTAATTGAGATTGGTATTTTGTGATGGGCTGAAGCAAAGATCCCAATATTTTTTAAGAAATTCAATTTTCATTTAACAAATTCAAAAGAATATTAAAGCCTATTGCAAAAGGAAAAAATAATTATTTTATTTTGTAATAAAATAAAGCCTTCTTATCCCGAAAAAAAGCAAAACTAATAAGTTTAGAATAAAAAAATTAACTAAGTAAGGAGCCCCAAATCGTAAATATTAGTAGCTTTAAATTATATTCCTCCCCTTTGACACTATAAGATCAATTAGATATGTGTCTTAGCATCTTTCTCTCATAAATCTCTCAAGATATAGGCGAGGGTCTGTCATTTAACAAATCAAAATTCTTTAAATTTGAGAATTTTACCTTGAAAATTTAATAAAACTGAAATTTCCGACATCTTGCAATTTCAAAATTTAAAAAACTTAACCTATTCTTTTGAGAGAAAAATAATTTTCCCAAATTAATAATCTCCGAAAAATTTTTTTGTGTTTGTGTTTTTAATTTTTTTTAAAATTAAAACTAGAAATATCTTTAGACCAAAAAGTTAAATTAGCCAAATAAATTACCTGAAAAAGTTTTACTTTGCTTAATAATTCAAAATAGACCTCAATAGCTAAATCTGTTTGAACATTTATAGGCAAAAAAGAAATGGCTTCAAACGGAACTTTAAAAAAAAATAAAATAATTAAAAAGTGTGACTTAATGAATGACAAAATTTACTTTCATCTTGTTGTTGAGCCCAATAGTCAAACCATAAAACAACTTTTTTCATTAGATCTTTTGGTAAATTAAGACTTTTAATAAATCGAAAAGTTGAATCTAAAACTATTAAAAAAGCGTCTTGTTTTGTTGATAATGATCCAATAATACTTCTTATTTGACCAACAATTAAAGCAAATAGAAAAAGAGCTACTACATAGGCAATAGCTGTAAATAAGTACTCGATTTTAGTAACTGGTTGAGGATTGTTACCGATTGTTGATGCTGTTTTTAAGCCGAAAAGATACGAGTAAACATAACTTAATTTTAAAATTCAAATAGTTTCTAAACTATAGTCTCAAATATAAATACAATTACTTGTGAATATGAGAATCTTTGAAATTATAGACCCATTCATTGTTTATGGCATAATTTCTGGTCTCCCAAAGCGATATTTTAAAATATGTACAAGCATAAAGATGAATGACTATTTGAAGATAAACAAAAAGTCGAATCAACCTAAATTTCGTATAATTAATCAAAAGCTGTTGAATAATAATTTTTAAAAAGTTTTTCGATTACCTTACTATGAATGCATATGATTGAACTGATCTGTCCCATCTATCAAAAAAATCCCATAGACTATTTAATTTTATACAACGGTTGACTCGAATTAATGGATAAACCCCAATAAAAATTTGAATAATATCAAATGGAATGATTGAGCACATGTCCAACTAAACCACAAGTATAAAAAATATTTCAATATTTAAAAAAAAAATTCGAGTATCTATTTTATTTAATACGGACAAAAAACGGTTTAAACTGTATTAATTGATTATGACTCTAATACTTTTCTTGCACACTAATCCATGTGCCTTTACACCTACTACAGACACACGGCGAAAAAGATTTTTTTTATATTTTTTCTAAAAATATCGGTAACACAGATAACAAAATAATATAACAAAAGCTTTGAAATCTTGCCAAAATTTATTAGGATCTAATAGTACGGTATGGTCCGACAGTACGCTCGATTCTGCCTGGCATACAAATACGGAATGTTCAAAATACGACTATGGCGCAATTTCGATAGATTCGATAGTACTGCTGTATTTAAATATTCGAAAAATTTATTAAAAAAATTTTTTACCGGAACTGATAACCATTATGGTAATGATAATGACACGTTTTGCAATAAGTGGTGTTTCTTTTAGAATTTTTTATTTTGAAGGGCAAATAAGCCAATATTCTTTTAGGCAAAATTGTATAAAAAAACTTTAATTAAAGAATTTAAGGCAATATATCTTTTGAGAAACAGGCTGATCTTTTGAAGTTTTAAATTCACTATATCATTTAGAAAACAATTTCTTGATTTTTAAAATAAAATAAAAAAACATCTCGTTTGATCTCTTTGAATTTAATCAAATCGAAAAAAAAGACATAAAAACTGATAAATTTGAAATTTTTTTTTTCAGCGTCTCTCGAAATTCTAATTTAATGATTTCTCTAAGAAGTATATTTAAAAAAAATCAAATTTAAATTGTTATTTTTTAATGAATACAACACTTGCTTTGAAGGAAAGGCGTGAGCTTAGCGTTACCGTATTGTGAGCGTAAGAGTTTTGATAATTTGTGGAAAGCATTTTGGTTCACTCTTTAGGAAAAGTTAAACTCAATGGAATATATTGACCATTAAAAACAATCTCGACTAAACTGTTTCACAAAAAAATCTTTAATAATTTAATTGTTAATTTTTTTGCTAAGTTCAAAATTAATTTGTGTGTCTTTAATTTCACCAAATAAAAAAGCTTAATTTAGGCAGGAAAAATAAAAACTTACCATAAATTTTTTAGATTTAAAATATTGTTTCGAAGTTGATTTTATATCTTGAACCCATAATCCTTCCTTAATAAATTTAATTCTAGTTTGAACTAAAAGTATATCAATTAAATAAATTATGTCGGAAATGTAATCCCCAATGAACCATAAATTTCTTTTTTCCATTTTAAAAAAATTTTCAATCGAAAGTTTGGTATTATTTTGTAACAAAGTTTCATTCATTGAATATTCACTTTGTTCTAAAACATCTGACTCATTTGAAAATTCTGGTCCATAGCCTTTATCATATTCAAATGCATAACGCATTGAAATACTTATTAAATTATATATATAGGCTATTGACACCAAGCATAACCAACTCAAATAGTATCGACTTTGTAAATCAATTGGCTTGAGCAAATTTATGTAATTTCTTATTTTTTTAAAAGAAAATTTTTTCTTACAAAAATTTTTACATGAAAATTTTTTGACAGATTTATTTTCTTCGCTTAAAACCTCAGTTAAACTTTTATGATCTTCTTCATTTTCTTCTTTTTTTTCTTCAGATGATTCCTGAATCGGTTGCATTTTTAAAAGTATGCTGTCTACACTTTCGTATTCAATACTTTGTAAATAGCTATTTGTTCTTAGATTTCGAATTGAATCTATTGACGCTGACTCAAAACCAAGCAGTCGTAAACTCGATGTAATTGATGAATTTTCTTCGTCATCATCATCGAGAGAAAAATGAACAAACTGTTTAATTCCGGGTAATAAAGAACCAGCATTTTGTTCCTTGGAATAACGGCTTAATATACTCCTGGCTAATTTATGACTCGATATTAAACGTTTTGTTTCATCTGGATTTTTCAAGTTTTTTTTTGATTCGGTGTAAATGGAATAGTATTGCTTTTCAAGTTTAGATCTGGAATACATTGTTCGTTTTAATTCTAGATTTATAAAAATTTTATTATTTTGATAGTAAATATTATTTTTTTGTTCTGTCGTAAAATTAATTTTAGTCTATTTGGATCAAGGAATATTTCCTCTCTAAAATTTATTTATAAAATAGCTTATATTTTTTCGTTATCATCATCATGCTAGTATATTATGGATTTTTCGAATTTATTATCGGTTGATAAGGAGATAATTATGGAATTAACTGAAAAATTTTAGATAGGAAAAAATTTTTTTTCTTCTCAAATGTATATTGTATGATTAAATAAGTAAATTAATTTAAATTTATTGGAAATTTTTGATAAAATTAAAGATTTAATTAATTTTTCAGTCAGTTAATTGAAATAATTTCTTAATGAGGTATGTTTTTTTTGGAAGGGCTTACTGAAGTGTGCTATGGTAACTATTTGGATTCAATGTGATCTCAAAAGCGATAATTAACTAAAATTCATAGAAACAAATGCAAATTCTATTTTTTCCCTTGTCAACTTCAATGTCCATCTCATCGTTGAAAAGAACTTGTCTCCAATTAGACACAGATCATTTTACAAAAAGCTTTTCTAGCTTTAACATGCTTTTCCGAAAACCGAGGTTTCTTGACAGAAACTTTCCATTCGAGCTTATTTTCACATGGGATGGTTTAGAGCGATTTTTCTTCACAAAACAGATCAGGTTTCTAACATCCTTAAGGGTAGATATTCGAGGTCTGCTTGACTTAACACAATCTGATATGAGTTTGTTTCATTTTAACGATCAATTATTCTTTAAATGCACGATACAGCTCTGTTCAACTCACTTCGGATAGTTTCCAACCTTTTTCCTTGTTGCCTCATCGTTACAGCTTTGATTCTGTACTGAATTGTAACTGATTGGCGATTTTTGAATTCTGAACTCATTTTCTAACTTAAAATTTTTTTCAAATCGACTGATTTTTTTTTGGAGCTAGCTTAAAGTTGAGTTATATACAAGAGATGAGCTTAGCTTATACACAAAATTTAGGAAATAGGAGAGTAAAGTTCACGTTTTTTCTCAAAGTTTTTCACAAAAATTTTTCTCCTAAAAAAAGAGCAGTTTTATGTCAAGGTTTATTTTATTTAATCAATTAGGGAGTATTGGCTTATTTAAAAAGCGGATAAATCCATTTAAAAATGAAAACTTTTTTAAATTTAAAATTAAGAAAAATTTAGCTTTTGGAAATTTTTTTCCGGAAACGATTTTTTTAGTTATGGCAAAATAATAACGTTTCGGATTAAAACATATTTTCAGGAACTGTGGTCTTTCGAACTTTTTGAACAAATTTTCTCCATTCGAAAGCTTACTTTTTATCAGGTTCGTTACGTAACCCTTACGTGGAATCCGCTTCTAACCCAGCGGACGCTCCCTCAAGATCGGGAGCACAGCACTTGCGTAGCCAACCTTACGCTTTTCCACAACGTAAACGCCTATAAATACTTGTCGTTTTTATTTTCAACTTTTCCACTTTCTAAAATAAAACAATACTGGCCCGAGGTCATCGGCGACCAGTATAAGCAAATTAAAGGCAATTTCTCAAAAAAAGTTACCATTTATTGAAACATATCTTAAATCCCCTTTAAGCGCACGATGAATAAGTTTTATAAGCTTTATAAACAGCTCTCAAAAATTGCTCTTGAACAGTTTCGTAACATCTTATCTTAGCTTTTCTTTAATATAGACTTCAACAGAGTTTCAACTTATAATATATGATCAAATTTACTACAGTTTATTCAAAATTTGTATTTTTAGTTTAAGAAATTTGATATTTATCATTTAGTTATGAACCGGCTTCTGACAAGACCCAAGAAAAATTCAATCATGATAAAAGAGTTTTCAATAAGTTTTTATTTATTTACAAAATAACCCATACGGGTCGGCTGGTTGATGGTCGATCTTTCAGTAGAAATAGTCATTTTTTTTTGTATAAAAAAATTAATTTTTAAAAAGTATCTATTTATTTGGCGATGCAAACCCACTATCGCCCATTTAAAAGTAAAAACTTAACTCAAATGCAAAATTCTCAAGCCAAAAGTCATTTCTTTAATTTTTTTTTTAATTTTTTTGTTTTCAAAATTTTTTTTGAATCTAAAGTCACTGATAATATTTTTTTCGTTTTCCATTTTCAAAAAAAAACTCAATACCTTTATAATATTTTTTTTTCAAAAAAAAAAGCTTAGCTTGGGTCATAAATTACACAGTAAAAAAATCGATTTAGATACCGCGCATAAAAATATCAATTTTGTCTATGAATAAATTTAAATTTTGTTTTTTAATAAAAAATCATCAATATTCCGTGCGTGTGTGTGTCCATAATACAACGGTAAATATTTTGTAAATATATCTAGCTTGAGAAACATATACATATTTTTAGGAGAAAAAAATTAATTCCGTTTGATTTGAAAAAAAAATGAAAATTGAATTTTCTTTTTTGTTTCCTGATTTGTAATCAAAATCATCATCAAATTTTAAGACTTGAAACTAAATTCTATTTTACGTTTATTTTTTTTTCTCTCGAAAGCCGATAAAATACAATTAGATTTCAATTTAATTTTTGAAATTTTAGCATATGTATTTTTTGTTGAATCTACAGTCAACAAGTCTCAATATTTAATTGTTGAAATTTTTTTTTTTGAAATTAAAATATCGATTTATATTTCTAATAAATATTTGCTTAGCTATCTTACAACAAAAATAAAAAAATATTTAATAAACAATTTATAAATATTTCAAAAATATATCTAACAATTGATCTTTAGATGGCATCTAAAAACTTCAAGTCATCCAAAGATCCTCTGGAATTATTATATGAACGACGAATAACTGTCAATAGACAAAAAAAACAATTAATCTATGTAAAATTAAATGACTTCTCGCATAACTTTATAATCATACAATGTGGAATCTTATTTGTAGTTGCTTTATTTTTAATTGGTATACAAATAGGCATTATGGTTCATAAGACTCAATTATTTTATATAGCCACTGGATTTTGGATGGCTTTGGTTTATTTTCTATGCTGTTTTGGTCTTTTGATTTTAAGTAAGAATAATTTTTTTGTATTTTTCTCAACTAAAATAAATGTCATAGTAAATTTGTAAAACATGTAAATTTGTAAATTTCCTAGTCCATCAGGAAATTTGTAAAATAATAAGAAAACAAGTTTTGATTTTTTACTAGTAAATTTCAAAATTTACTTTGGAATCAGTAAATTTGTAAAACATATTTAAAATTTTAGTAAATTACTAAAAAAGATTTCAAAATTTTACTTTATGTTTAATGGAAATTTAATGATTAAACATATACAACTCTGGTCATTCACAACGAAAGTTCATGAACTTTCACAAATGGAAGTTGTGAATGACCAGAGTTGTATAAGTTAAAAAAAAAGAGAAAATTATTGATGAAGCATCTCTAAAAAGATCACATATATTGTAAACATCTGATCAAACTCTAGACAAGTTTCGAATTTTAAAATTTTATAAATTATTCGCGAAAAGATATTATAGAAAAAAAGAACTGAAGTATACACATCCTTGCAAAAAAAACATGTTCTTAAACCCGACTATCGAAAATTATTACGGGTGTCCCATAATGGTCTGGAAAATGTTTGATTTGATAAAAAATAAACTTAAGCTTAAGGTGCTAGCCTAATATTTTATATGTTTGTAGTCTCGAATTTCATGTATATAAAAACGGAATTTTTTTTTCATTCTCAATTAACTATGAGATATGGCACCCATTACTACAACCGCTACTCTTTCGATAGTTTGTCCTTAGCGAAGGCTGTTAGGTTTATTTCATAATTCCAATATATCATTTTAAAGCTTTGTTCATAAGCTTCAATTTGATATATAATTGAAAAACTTTTTGTCAGTTTTTACATATGAAGCATTACTTCGAAGTGATGCAGCTTTAAAAAAGGTTTTTTTGAACAAAAAATATTTAAAAATTTTTTTTTTTATCTTTATCAATAAAAATTTTCTTAATTTATTCAAAAATGAATAAATTTGCAAAATTTTAAAGTATCCCGATGATCCATTCGAAAATAATCGTTTAAAAAACAAAATTCGACTTATTTTCATAGTTTAAATAATTGAGTATTTTTCGAATAAAATTTGAAAGGTTCATCAGATTTTTTATTTTAATATATTTTTGGAATCCTTAGATCATTTTTGACAAGATAGAGATCTTGGTTTTCAAAAATATTTTGATTTCGCTAAGGACAAACTATCGAAAGAGTAGCGGGTGTAGTATTGGGTGCCATATCTCATAGTTAATTGAAAATGAAAAAAAAATTCCGTTTTTATATACATGAGATTCGAGACTACAAACATATAAAATATTAGGCTAGTGAAGTATCTTGAGAGGACCGGGTAATGACTTAAAGAGTTGATGTTTAAGTTTATATTTTATTTAATTTTGATTCAATACAATGAATGAATAAATATAAATATTATTTACATTTTTTATATAGAAAAGAAAATACATTAAAATAAAGTTATAATTAAGTTAAGGTGTAACAAGTTACAAACAATTTGTTTGAAACAACTTGATGTTTGTAAGAAAACCACAAACAATTAAAAAGGATAGCTTAATTTTCTATTATATTTTAGCTTATATGAAACTAAGAGAATAAGCTCTTTACCACGACACTTCAGCTAGCACCTTAAGCTTAAGTTTATTTTTTATCAAATCAAACATTTTCCAGACCATTATGGGACACCCGTTAGATAAATGGCGAATTTTAGAGTTAAACCAGAATTAAAAATTAAAATAAAAAAAAACTAAAAATTGAGATTTGGATCTAGGGACAGGGATGAAAATTAATTTAAAAAAATTATTTAAAAAATGAATTTAATTTTTTTTTAATTAAGAAAGGTGTTTAAGTACTTTTTGTAGAAAAAGATTAATGAGTTTTCACAAATTTCAAATTATTTTTATTGAGTCTCATAAATTTTTAAATTTTTTTTAAGTAAATTCAAAATCTTATGGAAAATTGATGGCAACTCTATCGCTTCATATATTAGCAATAATAGTTTCAATAGGAGGAATAATTACCAATATATTCGACATGGCTTTGTTTAATGTAAAATGTATTAACGCATGTGATATCTATTCATCTCAATATTTAAATTTAATGATAATTATATTTAGCTCAGTTGCTCTTACTAGTACATTGTGTTTTTTGGCAGCTATTGAGTACTATATTCTAAGTGAATCAAGACATTTGAATATCTATTTAGAAAACAGAAAATAGATCCAATATCAAGTAAAACTTCGAATATGTGTATATGTAAAAATTTTAAAGCTTACAGTTTTTATAAATAAATTTTTAATTTAATTTTTTTAATTCAATAAAATTGTTTATTAAGATAAATTATCAGTTTAATTTTCTATTAAAATTCCATTCTTTTAAACCTATACAAATCCCACTGTTTCTATTTATTTTTTGAAAAAATTTTTATCCGTAAAGCCTTGAAGCTCTTGTTGCATTTTCTGAAAACTGTTCTTTAGCTTTTTATATACAGTTCCCTTATTAGATTTTTTTTGTCGAACAAATTTATTTTTTTGTGAAAATTGATCCGAAATTCTAATTAAAATGTTATAAAAATAATACCAATTACAAATTTTATTATATGATTTAAACACGTTATGAGTATTTTGTTAGCGGGCTATCAGTTGCTGCAGTCTCTAATTGAAATTGAATTAGGAAAGTCTTTAGTAATTCTTTATTTAAAAGGTGTCTCGTCTTTCTTGATTTAAATTAGTTTATATTTCTTGCTTTGCTTTGGTATTCGTTTTGGATATTTAATAAACTCTACAAACTTAGTTTTTTATTTTTACAATGGCAAAGACTCGACAACAGTATATTTTAAATTATGATTTTGATAAAACTTTTGAACCAAAAACTCATATTTTTTTAAAAAATTAATTCACTTTAACCTTGAACTTAGGGCAATTTAAAAGATCTAAATAAATTTTAAAATATTTTTATTTCTTTAAAATCACTTAAAATCAGTTTGTATTAAATTCGTTTGATCAATAAAAATAAAATATTCTGCGCAACTAAATTTATTGGAAATTTGGGTTAGCACAACCGTTTTGGGGTAAATAGTATCCATTAGGATAATATCTATTTTGAATTGGTGAATTATTAGTATTCTTTTTCGAACATGCACCGACAACTTTAGCTTGAACATAAATTGAAAAAAATAAACACATAAATATAGTCAATAAACTCGTTCCGATCAAAAGACTTCCCAATAGAAAAGCTGCATTGTTTTGACAATCATCTTGATCAAAAGTGCAATTAGTGTTGCCAATAGATATAGCATGGAATATAACAGTCATGATAAAAGTAATTATCATTGTAACTAAGTGAAAAAAAACACTTGTCATCATGACACAAAAATTTCTACAACTTACTTCAAGCGTTAAAAAAAATTCGAAACTTTTTTAAAATTTTTAAATATTTTAAAATTTTACTTGAAATTAAAGTTATGAAAACTGTCAAAATCATGAAACCACCAGAATAGCAACCACCTATTCAAAATCAAACTTATTTTATTGGTGTCTTTTGAAACATAATTAAAAAAAAAATTAATACCTCCTAACTGGTTAACAGGCTCTCTTTGATTTGAATAATAAAAAAAAGAAATTTCAGCAGTAATCATACCTAAAGCTAAAATTAATAAGCTTATTGAATGAAATATAATATAACCTGTTGGATAATTATTTTGAATATAATAATTTCTTTGCATTGACAATGGTAGTTTACTTATGTCAATGAAAGGAGAAACTGGTGGGTATTGAGGAACATTAGGATGAATTGGTGATGCATAGATTTGGGGTTGTAATTGACTTGGATGATTCGGGTATAAATGATTATTTTGGTGATGACTAATTGGCGTTTGTGTAATTTGTTGTCTATTTTGATTTTGTACTAACAAGTTGGGATAAGTTGGTGGTGGAGTGATTGTGTGATCACTTAGGTTAATCAAGTCTTCAGTTCTTTGCATTTTTTTTAATTTTAAAATGATTCGAAATGTAGCTGTATTATTTGATTAAATAAAATGACTTAAAACTGTTTATAATATATAAAATCAGTTTTTATTTTTAACATAAAGTGGATAGATAAGATAACATTACTCATTTTGGTGAATCAATTTAGTGAAAGAATCGGCTTATGCTTTCATTCGAAAGTTTTAGATAAGATAGTAAGTTATTTTTCTCAAGACAAAAATGAACTTATGATGTTTTATTAAAAAAAGAAGTATTTTGCGTGTTTTCTTTAATTTACAGGATTGGTATCGGTATTACATGGACGGTCATTCAATTATTCCGTTCTGATCAAAAATAACTTAAAATATAAAATTAAAACTAAAGTATAAAATAGAATTGTAATGAAAAAATAAAAGGAAACAACTGAAATAAAGTCATAATTTGTAAAGATAAAATCTGTACAGATCAAGTTTATTTACTAAGAGGAGCTACGAGGTGAAAAAGAATTTACCATTCTTCATAACTTTTGCACTACTTGTCAAAATATTTGTAAATATTTTCGTGGTATCAGAACTCACAAATTTTTTTGATAAAATCATATTTTTTAATCAAATTATTATTATTTCTCCAGAATTTCAATACTGACTTTTTTTTTTAAATTGTGACGTACGGTATTCCCTTTGCACTTGAAGCATCTCTACCATATTTTGTAAACTGAAGCCAAATATAAGACATCATAATAATTTAATTCATACAAAAATTTATCTAACACTGTCTTATCTCAAAACATGTAATTATAAAAAGTTTTGCTTGAATTTTTCAACCAAATGGTTTGCTTAAGTTCATTCCCCAGTGACTTAAACATATCTAAAATAAGACCCATTTTAAAGGATACTTCAAAAAAATATGACGAACTACTCAAAACGAATAAAAACCAATTTGGTTTCAAAAAAAAAAATCATGTAACCATGCTATATTTGTCTTAAAAGGGACAATATATAAGTATGTAAAAAATAAATCAGGATGTAAGGTTGTCTCATTAGATGCTGAAAAAGCTTTTGATAAGTTATGGAGAGACGGTTTATTCTTTAAGTTAATTCCAAGGATCAACATAAACCATTGGGCTATATTAAAAAAATATCATGACACATTTTGTGGCATAATTTTTTTTAATAACGAAAAAAATTCAGAAAAATTTAAAATTTCGTGTGGGGTCAAACAAGAAGGTATAATCTCACCTTACCTATTTAATGTTTTCATTAATGACTTAATTGATTGAAATCATTTCCAAAAATATAGGAGTCCTTTTTAATAGACATAATGTCTCCATAATTTTTTATGCGAATATTTTTCTCTTAAGTTCTGTAAATTCGCATCAAAATATTTGTGCAGAATTTGGGAATAAATGAAAAATTAAATTTAATCCAAATAAATCTAAAATAATAGAATTCGGCAATAATCTTTTCAATAGTGAATTTACTCTTGGTAATATTCAACTGAAAAAAAGCAATACAATAGAGTATCTTGGGGTTGATATCCCGGCAAATCTAGATTTTGATAGTATCATAATTAAAAAATTCTCAAAAGTACAACAAGCTTTTTTTTCTCTTTCTTATCTGGGATTAAAAAATCGTATAATTTTACCCTTTCTACAATCTTTAATTTTTAAAACATATTGTTTATCTCAATTTACCTATGGACTGGGTACAGTTACTTTAAATCAAAAAACAAAGAATATCTAAACATTCCACAAAATAACTTGATAAGACTAATGATAGGGCTAAAAAATAAATGTCACATCTCAAATATTTTAAAATGTTTAAAAGTGTTCAACTTTGAACAGCTTTACATTCAATCGAAACTCTCGTTTATTGAGACTTTAAACATAATAAATTGGCTCTTGAGATCTTAAGAGATATTTCTATTAGTAGAAGAACTAATGGATCAAAACTTAAGTCATTTGATCAAGATATAACAACTATGGACGGTTTCTTCAAATCAGATATAACTAACATTAATAGGAATACTGGAGAATTAAAAAAATTTCTAAAATTACAATTTAATAATAAAGATGGACTAACTGATTCAATCAATTTATGTATTTTTAACATAAGTGATAAAAAATACTTTTATCTCCTTCTAGAGCTGACTAAGTCATTCGAGGAAGAATGATTTAATTTCAAATTTTCTTTTTGTTTTCTAAATTTCTAATTTTTTATCTAATTTTTATTTTTTTATTCTTCATAAATGTAATTTTTTTTGTTTTTTTTTAATTATACTTCTCCTTTCTAGGAGGTTAATTTTTTCAATAAATAGAAAAATAAATAAAAACGCTTTAGATTTCGTTAAATTTAAAAAAAATAAATAATTTTTTTTAAAATATTTGATTTTTACATATAAAGTTTCCTATTTTTTTGCTGGCGAAAAATGTGTCAACAATTTTTTGCGTTCCGAAATTTTTGTGAGTCTGGTATAGCGTTCTATGAATCTACTGATTAGATTTGCCCATATTTTATTATTGATATCTGTCTTTACTGTTTATTAAAATGTTAATAAATTTACTCTTTTGATTTTGAGGTCTAGTTCGAATTTGTCAAAGTCCTAAACTGTCAAAAAACTAAATTGTCAAAGTTCTAAATTGTCAATTTTGACAAATTAGAACCCATTTTTTCAACTTGATAGTAAGGAAAACTAATTAAAAAACAAAAATAATTTTATTGGCTAATTTTATTTTAATAAGATGCGAACTAAATTGAAATCAAAAAAAGTAAAAAATAAATTAAAAATCTTAACATTCAACACAAGAATAACCAACAACGGTAAATAACCCCATTCATTTTCTTCTAAGAAAAATTTATCGGCGTTATTGAGAATGGAAATAAATCTTCAAAATTTGAAAAAATTTTTACTGAATTCAATTCGTATTTATTTTTGAACGAAAACCAATCTCTTAGTGTATATGGATTAAATGATGCTTAATTTCTAATGAATTTGTTTGGACAAAAAAGACCGTCTATTTTGTAACCGGATAAAATTAAATTCGAAAATTCTTCAATGTGAAGAATATTATAGGTAAGTATTTTTAATTAATTTATATAATTGGAGCGGAAACGGCAAATATCAACAAGTTAAATACATACAGGGGAGCAGGGGGATAGTCCACCCGACCTTGAAAAATCTTAAATGTTTGGTGTGAAAAAAAAGTGCGAAAAAATTTGTGAAATGTGAAAAAGAGATTACTATTTTATTATAATAAAAATAAAAAAAATTTATTGGTTAATAAAACCAATCAAAAAACGACAAAAAAAAATAAAAACTAATTATGTAAATATTGCAAAATTCAATAAATTTTGCCTGTAAGTATTGATGATAATAAATTTTTGCGATATAAATCCATATCTCTTGCAAAAAAATTAAAACAATCTGAATTTAATGATTTAATTTGAGCTATTTTGCATAGAAAAACACCACAATCATAATTATTTTTTTGCAATGGAATATTAAAATCTTGAGTAAAATACCAATAATTTGTTAAATTGATTATATTTAATATTTAAGTAACTATGTAAGTATGTTAACACGTTAGATTGATTAGATTAGTCTTCTTTTGTAAGTCAAAACCAGTTTTGCTTCGATCTTTTTTATATAATCAATAAAATAATACAAATTAAGATGACTAGCTATTAAATCAATATCAATTTTACGATGGAATCTCTCTAAATGATTGTTTGTGCGGGGGCCATTGTTGTGAAATTGATTCCAAAGATTTATTTCAAAATCACCATTCGTCCAAGTTTCATAAAAATAGTTCAAAAATTTTGAGAATTTTGAACTATTTTTAAAGTTTGAGGTACAACAGTTAGTAGATAGTTATATGCTGTCGAAACATATGTTGGTGGAACGAAAGCGAGCTTTTTTAATTCTTCAAACCTTTTATTATTATTTTCGACTTTATATTCATTGACAAGACCTTTTAATTGAATGTTTTTCCAAAGACATTGAATCATATGAAAGTAACATCCTTTTATTTCAGCATCTGGAAACTCTGATTTACAAGCATTTATAATAGAAAGCACGTAATCGCTCATTATAAATAATGGATTCAAAACAACTTTTAAATCGAAACATTTGTTTTTAAGATGATTCAAAGCTTTTTGGAAAAGAAGAGTTGATTTACCAATTAAAAGCATCAAAACGCACATATACATATTCTCGTCTAACCAGGAATGGATTGTAAAAACTTGGTAGTAAATAGTTGGGCAACATTTAAACGTACCATCAACATGCCAACGTTTTGACTTTGAAAGAATCTCAAGCTGAATATCTGAATCGAATGCGATTATTCGTTCTTTATCGTCTGTATCAAACAACAAAAATCTTTTTTTGTATGTAGTATTTTGAAATCGTGGAAGAGAAAGATCAATTTTTTCTAGACTTTTAGGCAATGAAGGTATATCTTGGTTTCTTTTTGTATAAAAACGATCTCTTATGTTATCATATTTTGGCATTTTAGCTGCTAGTTCCTCTATATCATACTCTTGTTCCAAAATTTTGTTAATCTCATCACGAAAAATACTGTGTATAGAACCATGCTCTTCTCTCGATCTCTTACCAACATTGTCTAAACATTGATAAAGTCTAACATCTAACGAGGAAAATATCTATGATCTGAATGGACTAGTTTCGAAGAAACTATTTCTGTATTTAAACTTGACGTTGTCAAACTAGCTTTACAGTCTGATTTTTTGTTGAAAATACATTTCCAATAAATAGCACCATTATCTCTGGTGGCCCATCGTATGAATATTTGGTTATCGATTAGAATCATAGGATTCCCTCTGACGCTCGGAATAAAAGAATTATTTTGCATTTTCTAATTTTTTTTTTCTTTGGATTCATTTTTATAAATTGATTTATTTCGTAAAATTTTGATTAAATTTTTAATTAATTGATTTACAAACAGTAATTAATTAATT